>JAODAL010016737.1:0-79784 GCA_025379985.1 Phyllomedusa bahiana | reverse complement strand
GTAAAATACGGGTTTTTAAGGGGCCTTTCCCTGTGGGGGCCAAGACAGGGATAGAAAAGGGGTCTGATTTTTTTTCTGGGGCTTTTATAACCTAAGTGGGGCCTAAAATTAGCACTTTACCTTTTGACTTTTGTGGATGTTTTTTCCAGCTTCCCCCAGGCCTGTTTTTGGTGTAAAAAAGAAGGTTTTGGGTTGTTTCTCCCAAAACTTTAAGGGGTCATCGGTGAAAATCTATAAATCGACCATCCAATATTTTGTCGATAATTGCCGACTATCACCATCGCCCCGGGATACGAATAGAAACCCGAAATCGCTCAACATTAGTGCTGATAAATCAAAAAAGGGTTAAAATTTTCCCTTTTAAAGGGGTTTGTTTTTCTTGGTTGTTTTTAGGGGATTATTCCTTTTATGTTAGAGTATTATTTGCCTGATTTTTTGTAGGTGATTTTTTTTTTACCACCAAATAATTGCTAGGTAGACATAATGAATCTTAAGAATTCCTGACCAAAACTTTAAGTACCTTTGCTGGTCTTCCATGCTCCCATATTTGAATACAGCATATAATAGTGGAAATGATTCTAAGCTTTGGGATATATGGTAATGTATGAATTAATTCAGTTTTTATCCAAAAAACTTTAAAAAAAATTTGAGTCTAATTGGGAAAAAAAGAATCCCCAATCATTCAACTGTCCATAAGACCCCCTCTACAAATTTTTAATTTGATTTTTAATCACCTGCCCAATTTAAAAAGGGAGGGGGGGGTCAAATTTTGCAATTCATTTTCAGAGGGAGAATTTTCCCTTTTTAAAAATTTTAAAAGGTGGGTGCTCCTTTTGACCATGGGCATTACTAAGCCATAGCAGACATTGCAGCAGCTGTGAGGCCCAGAGATTGAGGGGCTCCGTTCAGCTCCAAGAACATATGTAGGGAAAAAATTTTTATGGCTTTTGGGCCCAAAACCAAATTTTTATTTTGCCCCCCTCTGATATATGGTTTTTTATTAAATTTTTACCTTAAAATTTTTGCTTACTTTTTAAATTTTTGCTATTGTTCCTATGCTATTTCCTATTTGGTTGGGGCCCATCTTATTTTTTATTGGTTTCCCTATGAAACCTAGTTAAAAAACCCCTGGGTCCTGACCTGATGTCAAGGGGGGAAATCTTTAAATTTAAAATTTTGTTTTTAAAAAAAGGCGTTCTAAAATAGGGGTGTAAATTTGGGGGAAATCTTTTTTTGGGCCTTTAAAATAATATTTTAGACAAATTAAAAACACAAGACAAAAAATCAGGATGTCCCGTACATTAGATGGCCACCCGACCAGAAGATATTTTGGGCAATCTTTCACCAGAAACTTTATACAAACCCGAAGATTTTTGGGTTTTTAAAACGGGTTTAAATTTTCCTCTGCAAAAAACCCCTAAAAATTATTTGTTGTACCAAGAAAATCCAAGATAAAGATAAAAAAAAACTTTTTTTGTCAAAAGATTTTAAACTTACATAAAATGGACTTTCTAATACGACAATGACCCTAACCATAGAAGTAAATCCACAATGAAATGTTTTAAAGGAGGAATTAATAGTCAAAGTCCAAATCTAAATCCCATCAAGATGCTGTAGTTAAGATTCTTAGAGATGATGTTAGACCTTCTGTTGAAAGTTTGAAGTTCAGCCAAATGAAGACCTTAAAAAACATTGAAACAAGGCCATACTCACAGGGGAACAGCTAGACTGCACATTAAATTGACACCTATTCACACAGCATGCAGAAAAGCCACAGTACAATACATTAGGAGACTGCACAAATGCAAAAATACCAGTAAGACAATCACGACCTTTCTATTTGCCTATCGTCTTGGTACTGTGGTGCTTTTCCTCAGGTTTTGGTACAGGCAGGGGGGCAGGGAAAATAGGGGCAACCCGCATGGAGATGGTGATTTGCCTGAGGAATTTGTTTTAAGAAAGCGCGCAAGCAAATAGTTCCAGTATGCATGCTGGAGAGTAAAAGGGGGAATGGGTTTGTTGAACTCTGGTGGGCCCAAATTTGGGGAGCACCTGAAAAGGGGTGTACCTAAGATGATAAAAAGGAAAAAGAGTAGACCACATGGGGGCCGGGGGGCCTCTGTCCCCCCCGAAACCATGGGAAAAAATGTTGGGGAGGTCAGGCATGACATTTTATTTGTGTTTCCTACCCTTTCTATTTTGTTACCCACTGCAAGGGTTCCCCAAGGAAACCTTATATGTTTTTGCCCTCAGATTAGGGATGACTGCCCCGTAAGATGTTTTGGATTCCTTTTTGGAGTTAGTAAATCATTGTATATTTTAGGGTTCCCCTGTTACTAGGTGGTGTTCCACCAGACTTGATAACAGAAAAGGAGTTATTCCTTCACAGTTAGTAAGGGACAAATTGAGAGGTTAGAAATCAGGTTTTTAAATAGTGTGCATTGAGGTTGTGTTATACATAATAAAAGTTAAGTTTTAGTGCTTTATAGATTGGGGAACTGAGAGGGGTTTAAGTTTGCCTATGGCAAAATAGTAAAATAGTCATTAAAAGTCACTCTTTGTTCTCTTGCTAGATTCCCATTTTTTTGGAGATTACCTCAGGTTTGACCTATTTTTTGCCTGACCACTCTGCATTGTGTTTGTCTGTCTTGTCTCATTCTGTGTGTCACTTAACCAGTGTAGGGAATGTCGCCCAATTGTTGCCGACCATTTAGGGTTGGGCCGGCAATTAGGCAGAGACAGCTTTAGAGGGCCTAGCGCTAGGACTCATTGTCTCTCTCTTCCTGTCCCCCTTATTGAGTCCCGGGCCCCTTATAGTTATATGGTGTTTATTTTTATTTTTTGCTGTAGGTTGTCTCTAGGTGACAATACCAAGTGCCCTGGCTTTTTCTGCAGAAGTAATTAGCGTGTCTGTAAATTTTTGCTTATCAAACAAAATTACTGGTATTAGCAATCATGTTTTATGATAACATCATGACTGAGGTCAGTGACTAACTGTAATCATCATGTAGCTGCACGACATGTTGTTGCTGCATGAACATTGAACAAAGACCAGAAAGGACCACCAAAACATTGATGCTAGAGAAGAAGGCTATATTACAGGTGGGTCATGTTTTTTGTGTTATTTTCAAACAGGTCCAACAGCTGCTTTTACTCTTTACACCCTCAGGCAACCATCACAATTCAGTGTATATCTCTGACACTTGCTCATTCAAGCATGCTCAGTTTTGTTTTTATAACAATCAGGTTTCATCATATAGGTTCTCATTATGTATAAAACTCCATTTTATTACAGACCTGTCAATCGATCAGAAGATTTCTGGGAGCTGGAAAGCAATAATGTGCATGACTGCTTTTCAATAATTGGCATGACTAAAACCGCTTGGTGTGTAATTACAGATGAAGTAGCAGCTTGGGCTTTTGTCTGTCTTCGCTATACAGACTTTTCAGGAACAAAAAGTTATGCCTTTTAATAAAAATATATTCAATGAAAATGCAGTTTTCAAGGAAATAGATGTGTATTTTGGATTGGCTAGAGCAGACATGAGAAATGTTTCACCAGTTTCAGAATCTGCAGCGTGATTTACATTTTATGGAATTGAAGAAGACAGAGGTTCTCCATCTAAAGTTATCTTTTAAAGGGGTGTTGCCACTGTATAACTAGGATATGCTAAGAAAGTCTGATAGGTGCAGTTAGCACGTCTGGGACCTGCACCTATTTCGATAATGAAACCTTGGAAGTTTCAGCTCAGAATGGAGAGCTGTTTGCGTTTGTGCATGACTCTATTCTGTTTTCTGGGAGTTCCAAATACAGTTGAACACAGCACTCACCTGTACTGGAAACTTCTATAGAACAGAATAAAGAGTTTTCCGCAAGCATGACCAGCTCTCCATTCTGAGCCAAAACTTTTCGGGGCCCGTTTCCAAGATAGCTGTGAAAGGTGAGACCTGTACTTACCAGACTTTGATATGATATCCTAGTAATATGCCATTAAAGTCTATAATGGGAACACCACTTTAATACAATATAATTTAAAGGGTTTGAAATTAAAGGGATTTTGGATGATCCCTACTTATTTTAAAGGTCCTTTTACAATAAGTTGATCACAAATGTTTCCCCACCAACCCACTAAGATTTTTAGTAATAAGCTCTTATGTGCGATGAAATCTAGATGCAAGTACACAATTCACCTGCAGTGCCACCATAGGGAAACAAGTGCCCATTCTAATCAATGTGCTGTATTCTGTAATGTACAGTAGGACATTAGATACACTCTTTGTAATCGCTCTCTTTATGCCCAAAAGCTGAGGATCCTAAACGAGGACCTCTTCCTATAAACTTTGAATTTTATCATAGGACATTTGATCATGAGTTTTCTAAACCAGAAAACTAACCTACTAACCTACACCAATTGCACAGGTTGACCAACAGTAATCAAACATTGACAACTTATTCTAAAAAGAGGCCATAAGGTGGTGGAGAATTATAATATGGTAGGTTTTGGCAACCACATAAGTCCAGATTTACCAAAATTGCCTATTTGATAATCTGCTTAGTAACATCACCAGGTCAGTAATTCACTGGCAGAGTCTAGCTCTAGAATAAATAAATGAAGAATTTCTTGTTCAAGAGGAGGAGTCCGGTCCAGTTAGGAGTGTCAGCACCACTTAGCGTCCTTCACCCATCTGACCACTCTTTCGGCACACTGCAGTATCAACCTAGGGCAGAGAGATGGCCACGTACAGACAGCAGCCTGTAGTGTTTAGGCTCTGTTCACAAGTATAATTATTCATTTCTAAATTCTGCTAAACTTGTAAAGTCTCAGTGTTCAAGTGTGCAATTATTTATTCTATTTTTGTTAACTAAAACCTAGCTAAATCATTCCCTTACATCTATTTTGTCCCTACCATTTCCTCACTTCAAAATTAGTAGTTGAACAAAACACCTGACACCAGCAATATTTTTATACAAGCTGAACAAAATTAAACTTATAGAGGTTATACCATGAACTGCAAGCTGACCATGTATGAGAATAAGGAGGGCAATGCTTGTGGTCATCCTCTCCATTCACTTCTATGTAAGTTTCAGAATACTCAATTGGCTATATTCAGGAGCTCCCATATAAGTGATGGCCGCAAGCTAGTCCTTTCTTGCATCTCTTTTGTTAAGTACTAGCCAATGCATACCAGGAACACCCACAAGACCGAATGTTGTGAAGAAGCTCTTACCCAGTCATCTAACCATCACAATTTGGGCCTTTCCAAGGTCACTCAGATGCTTACACTTGTCCTTTTTCCTTGCTTACAAAGTACAATCCTCAAAACTGATTGTTCACTTGCTGCCGAATATTTCCCATGAATATTGATAAGTGCTATTATCACAAAATGTCCAATGTTATGTACTCCACCTGTCAGTGGTTTAATGTTAATGCTGATCGGTGTAAAGTTTGCAGTAAATTGCATGTCTACTTGATTTATTTTGACTATTGAAACAACATTGTCATCAGAAACCACAATTTTCTACACTTTTAACAAAACATCTGCATTAAATCAGGTCTGATTTTACAATATAGAATGTAAGTAGGAATGTGGGGAAAAACCTACAACAAAGGACAAATAGTAACATAAAACCTTGCTTCTGATCCCAGCTAATTCTTTACATTTATTCAGCATGCTATATACATAAGACTTTAAATAAAAGAAACTCTTTTGTGCAGACAGAATGTTCTCAGTGTGTACAGATTTGTAGAAACATACAACGGGTGGTTATGTAAAGTTTTTAAATCCCTATAAATAAATTTTTTATTACTTGATGATAATGATGGTTATGTTGATGATAATCTCTATCTCAAACTGATAATTTAAAGGGGTTGTCTCATGAAGATATATCAGCTCCCATAAGTTCTAATAGACTGTAAAAATCTCATAGAGTAGGATTCTACAATAGAAGCCTTCCTCCATAACCTAGATTAGGGAACAGGGATGAGCGATTATAATCGACAAAGTTGAAATTTACGTTTATCGAAATTTCCCGATGCGCAAAGTTTCCCCGTAAAAAATCTTATAGATAATTGCATCTGGTTTACCATACCCCTTTTTTTCGTGTTCCTGAAATTTTTGGGGGCCCGCCAAATCAGTCAAAGCATAGAGAGGGGTCTGGGTGTTGACGTCGGTTTTGGGGGCTGGTATGGATCTCATTGGTGCAAAAAAACACGTGACCTTGTTTTATCTATGCACCTGCTTTCCGTTTGAGCTATACTCTATCTTCCACTTAAAAGGGGATGTGCTCTCTGGGTTTTTTCCAATAGCTGTTTAATGCTTGATAGTCATGTAATACAAAAAACCTCCACTCGTTTTTGGGAAAAGGTTAGACTAGAGAGTTTCCTTCTTATTTAGTTAGAGAATTTTTTTTGGATATCTACTGTGTGTGCAGCTGCGGGAGGGGGGTGGGGAGGGGGCGGCGCAGGAGAAGCTTTTGAAAAGAAGGGAGAAATTTTTTAGCTCAGCGTTTTTCTGTGATTTTAATTGAAAATATTGTTTTTTTACCCATTTTTTGGCAGCAGACCGTGAAGCAGTTGAAATTTGTACCTGTGTTTTAGTTCTATTCAATCACTGGTGTCAGTGTTCCCAAACACCGGTTAACTTACCCCTATAATTTTAAATAGTTTTACAAAAGTTTTGGGTTTTTTGCGAAAAGGTCGTTGTACGCATATTGTGTTCTTATTTTATGAAAATTTTAGGCTGTAGTCAGGGTGTGAAGGCCACCATTTTAATCCTTTATAAATTTAAATACTCTTTTTAAAGCCCCTGCCTTAATTTTGGCCCCCCAAAGGTTCGTTGTCGGTATTGTTTTTACATATTTGATGAAAAATTTTTAGCTGTAGTAGGGTCCCCGAAGGCCAAAATTTTAACCCATTAATTTTTAAATTTTATCTTATTGCGCTGTGCGTTCAGTTTGGACAAAGGTTCCGTGTAGCAAATTGTGTATACAAATTTTTTAGTAAATTACGCCTCTGCAGTGGTGTGAAGGCCTCCCATATTAATCCATATAACTTTTTAATAGTTTATGACTTGTGCGCTTTTTTCCCGCAAGAGTGAGTTGTACGAAAATTTTGGTTATAATATTTTATAGTAATTACCCCTGTAGTCAGTGGTGTGAAGGACGCATATTAAACCCAAATTTAAACATTTAAAACTCTTTTGAGTGTGCGTCTGTTTGGGCAAAGATTTTCAGTTGTAGCATATTGTGTTTCATATTTCTTAGTAAATTACCCCTTTGTAGTCAGTTTTGTGAAAAGCTGTCCTATTAATCCATTATATTTAAATATGTTATTGCGTTTGTGTCCCTGTTTGCTGCAAAGAGTGATTTGTACGCAAAATTGTGTTACAAATTTTTTATCGAAAATGCGCCTGTTGTCAGTGGTGAAAGATGTATATTAATCATATAATTTTTAATACTTCTATTTCATCAGTGTGTCTCAGTTTGGCGTAATCGTGATTTGTACGTAGTTTGTTGAAAAACTATAATTGTAGTAACGGGAGTTGAAAATTCAGGGACTGAAGGGAAGCACGTGTTTTGATTTTACAGTTTTTCCACCAGCCCGATTTCCCAGATATTTGATAGAAACAATTCTGTTTTAATCCTATAGGTGTTGGAAATTAGGGGGATTTAAGAATAGCTGTATTTGCCGTCTTTCAATAGAGCTGTCTAAACTCTTCCATTTTTTTTAAATTTTTTTTTTTTCTGAACATGGGCGAACTGCAGTTGGCAAGCGAGCAATGGAGGTACAAAAAAGAGAAGGTGCTCTACCAGTGCTGGCAAAAACAGAAAGCAGCGAATCGTCAGTTGCAGGACTGTCAGGCCTGTCATGCGGGTCAGGGCCCTGTGAATCTAGTAACGACAGCGTCCCCAATTGTTCTTCAGTGTTAAAATGCAACCCATCAAAGCAATTTTCCCGTCCCCCCGAATGGCACAAATGTCTCATCTTATCGTCAGACCCTCCAACAGAAGCAAAGGCACCCCAAAGTCAACTGTTTACCCCCCATGGGATAATCCTTTTTCTGGGGGACCCTTTGATGACAAAAAGGGGTTGGGGTTTCAGAAGGAATTTAAAAAGATCAAGAGGCCAAAGAGAATATTTGTCTGCTTTGAGCCCAATCGCTGATGCCCAGGGAGGAGAAGGAAGCTGGTAAATCGGCAAAAAAACCCCGGGCGGTCAGAAACCCTTGGTGCCTTTTGCTTGTAGCCCGCAGCTCCAGGAGAGAATTTTCAAGACAGAAAGTCACCTGTGTTGATGTGATGTGTGATGCATTGCGGATCCAACGTGACTTTTCAGAGAATTTTCTTGCGAGCGATTATCACTGGACGAGAAGGGAAGACGTGGGGGGAGTTCAGTACAGGTCCCATCAAAAAGGGAAGAGGGCGTCACACAAGTCACTGAGATATTCCCCCAAGCCATGTCAGCAGAAACAATGCTCCCCGCTTATGCCGTCAAAAAGGTCCCGGACTTCAAGCCGGGGGTTTTTCAAGCAAGCCTTGATTCAAGCGATTATATCCGCCTTTCCGTAAAGCATCAGTAGAGGCAAGAATCTTAGGTTTTAACCACCACCAAATGTTAGTCCCCATGCAGCGAATGCATGAGTTGAAATGGAGGGACACTTGGCCCAAAAAAGGGCCCACGGATCCGGGCTTCCCCAAACCCCCTGTCACACCTTGTCTCCGCCTCCTCCCCCTTCCAGCCCCAAAGGGTTCCCCAGTGCCCTGTCTTCAGAGATGAGCAAAGGGTCAGCTCCCCTTCACCTCCCCCGTCGCCCAAATACCACCAGCACCCCAGAGACCCATTCCTACCCTTTTCCCCCCCAGTTTGCCGCAGCCGTACAGAGGCCAGTTTAGCAGCCGCCTTTTGTCTTCAGGTTTGAGGCAAAGAAAAACTTTAACCCAAACCTCCAAAAACCAAAAGCCCCGAATGTCGGCATTGCCAGGGCTTTTGGCCTTGGAAATGTTGCCTTTTCCCGTTTTTGGTGGCACAGATGGGTTCGTCCCGCTGGCCTTGCCTGCCCCCAACACCAGATGCCCAAAAAAGGATTTCTTTTCCAGAAAAAAGCCTCCCTGCCCCGGCCCGCCAGTGCATTAAAATTTCAAGCGCGTTGTCTGTATCTGTGCCGGCAAAGTCCACTTTTACCACCGAACATGGATAATAAGCACGCCAAGGCGCTTTTTTCTGTGTTTAGTGGTAACGGTGGCTCTCAGGCTCGGGCACACTCTCAAAACCGCAGGGATGGTGCTGGGTTATTTCCCAATTCCACTGGTAGCAATCACGTGCCCATTGAAAACAGGACGTGTTGATAATTAAATCTGTATTGGAGGACCCGTCAACCCACACAGGTCAGGACCCTGTTGTTGGCTCTTCGCAACGAGACGAGCGGCTGGCTGGTGACAAGAACCTTGTGCCAGCAAGGTGGTGTGTGATAACGGGCGAAATCTCCTGGTCGCCTTTAAGATTGGTAGGCTAGAGTACATCCCTTGCCTGGCACAAATCATGAACCTCGTCGTCCAGAAATTTCTAAAGAGCTACCCGGGTCTGGACTGCCTGCTGAGGAAGGCTCGAGGTCTGAGCTCACACTTTCGCCGTTCGCACCCTGCTTCGTCCTGCCTATCTGCTTTGCAGCGTCACCTCGGCCTCCCGTCAAACAGTCCGTTGTTGAAGTGGCAACACGCTGAATTCCACCCTCCACATCTCCATCGATTTTGTGGCAGGCACGCAATGAGATTACGCAGTACGAAGTGACAAATGGCCCTGACAAGCAGCGGTGCGGCCCTCGGGGTGTTGAGCCACGAGAGTGGAGGCAGGTGTAAAGAGCTCTGCACCATCCTTGCCAGTTTTAAGAAGCACCAAATGGTCAGTGCGTTGACAATGCCTTGTCAGCTATGAGCATTGGTGGTGATCTTAGTTCTGGAACGATCATTGGACACTCTGAAACAGCGGTCCCACCAGCAATGGAGGAGGAGATGGACACAGATGCGGACACAGAGCCTTTCTCTCCGTCGAATCCAGAAGGCTCAACAGTTTCACAACTTTATCGGTCTTCGTTAGGCAGTGGTTCGGCGTCCAGGGCTAGTGCAAGGCGGCGCCTCAGCTCTCAGGGTACAGCATCTGAGGCAAGCCCAGGGCTGTGTTGAAGTGAGGGTGTGAGGAAAAAGGGCGGAGGAGGAGGATGAGGTAGTCCTGGACACTGATGTTACCGATGTTCCCTGCCTTGAAAAGAGGTTGGCATGGATTTGAGGGCGGGTAGGAAGAATAGGAAGATCAGTTTGCTAGTGGCCCTCGACCCAGAGGGTTTAGAATATCAAGGCTCCATCTCTCACATGAGTGCTTGGATGCTCAATTTCCTCCAACAGATCAAGCATTATGGTTATCAAAATGAATTACAGTACTGGCGTGGCACCCTCTCGATCCCCGGTACAAAGCAAAACTCAGGCACTTCCTTCCACCCTCTCCCAAAATAGAGAGTAAAATGCAGGAATTGGAGTACCGTGTCTATTGTCAAACTGGAGACATCTGTTCACGTCTTCAAATGTCACGGTGGAACAAGGTCAAGCAACCGTGACAGCAGTAGAGTGACAAACAGCGGCAGCAGTAAACATTGTGGCAGAAGCCTAATGGGTGACCTCTGTGCCAATCCTTATTTACCCAACACTCACCAACGCATGTAAGGCAGGACATACAACACACTGAGACCGGCTTTAAGATCATTGGTGCACGACTATCTGCATCTGAACACGATGTTTTTGGATATGTTCCAGACCCAATCGACTTCTGGCGTATCCAAAAAATGGATGAATGTGCCCGAGGCTCGCTCGCAACACCATAGAGGTGTTGTCCCTGACCCAGCAGCCAGCGTTAATATCTGAGCGGACCTTCAGCACAGCTGGAGGAGTCATTACAGGACAAAACGCATCCGGCTTTCCACAATAAGTTGATCGTTTGACTTTCATACAGATTAATAAGGCATAGTATCTCTGATGATGTTGTGGCCCCAATTGCTGAGGTAACCGATTAGTTGCCGTCTACTTCACATATCCTCTTCAAATAGAAATGGTCCTCTGAAAAAATTTTTTTAAAATGATCATTTCTTACTGCAATTTTATTCTCAGATTCCCAAAAGGTAATTTTTTCTGGTTTGCGTGAGGAGACTATAAAAGACACCAATGTACAAGGTTTCATGGAAAAAAGTTATTTCCATTTATCACTTATCTTTAAAATTTTTCGCACTGTCAATGGTTTTGGTCATAGTGCGCTGTAAGATACAGCTATAAATCAAGGTCCTTTGAACAGAAATGTGGCTTCTAAGTGGCATTTTTCCTCACAATTTTAACAGTGGCTGAGAAGATAATTTTATTATTTTTGGGTCCATGCTGCTGTGAAATGCAGCTATACTACAGAAGTCCTATTCTAAAAAATGTGGTTTCTAACAGAAGCATTTGTTCTTCACAATTGTTCAACAGTGCTGAAGCGTGTGTTTGAAAATTTATGGGGCATGGTGCTATTCCAAAACAAGAATAAGTAGGACACTGTTAAATGGACACGTCATTGCCATAAAATGACTTGTTTCTGCAAGATCTCTTAACATAGCTAGCATTCCTGGAGTGAGAACAACCCTTTTAATACATAAAAAAAAAGAGAAACAAAGACGTGGCTGGGATTCCATCTTATTTTAAAAATGAGGTTTTCTAGACATTAAAACTACTTCAAAAAGATTTGCATTGTACAAATAGATGATACGAATATTCCTCTGAATCGTCAAGGGAGGAACAGGTAGACTTGAACTGATGTAGGTTATCAGAGGACATGGTGTATGGAGCACATCGCCACCACAAGATAGAGACAATTTCCTCCAAACGTATGAGTATAAATGAGAAAATGAATGCTAAGAAAAAAGGGGCACCTGGGTGAAAAAGGAGCCGTTCAACCACCGCATTTTCCTAAGTGAAGCTCCAATTGGTCCGCACTCATACAGAGGGGCAAGCGCTCTCGTAGAGGCAGAAATTTCTCAAGCGCTACCCAGGTCTTGACTGTGTACTGAGGAAATACGAGAGAAAACGATGGATCCAGTGGTGGGTAAATATTAAGCCATCATTTTATTGTAGGCACACACAGGAGGGTACACAAACGCCCTTGTTCACGGTATACATAAACAAACAATTAACACACTTAAATAGTTTTTAAAATGGTGGGCTTTGTGATGACATCTACTTCCTCAATTTACTCAATATGTATAGCTCTTTAACAGCAATCCACGATCATTTAAAGTTATGGAAATTCCTAATATAAGTTCCTTACAAAAATAGTAAAGATGACAGGATATAATGCAGGTTAATGTGTACTGAGGAAAGCTCACACTTCCGCTTCCGCACTCTGCTTCAGCACGACTGTTTTCATTGCTGCGTCATAAGGGAATTTTTGCCGTGCTAATGGATGGCGGACGCCAGCCTGGGTCTCTAACAGCACCCACTGTACACTCCGGCCCTGCTAGCTGAACCTGCGTGATACATGGTTTACAGCCTAACCTGAATTGCATCAGTAAAGTTCCTTCAAACCATTGAACAGTGGAATGCAGGTTTTTTAGACAGGCTCGTTGGACCTACTGCGGACATCTGTTTCGTTTGGTTTCACATACTAATGTCACGGTAGAACATGGTCACCAGTAGAATGGCAAGTAGCTCTTGCGTCCAGCAGTATTGGAAAACGAGTTGTTTTTTAATATAGTTTATTTCTTATTGCAAAAATCTTTCTGCTGATGTCCTAAGAGCCACCTGTGCGGGTTTTTGTGTAATGCTGGCGTTACAGGATATGGATAGATCAATGTCCATTTCACTAAATTACTGACTTTCAAGACTTAATTTCTTACGGCACTTTGTAATCTGTGTGTCATGCAGGTTTGAGGGTCAAATGTTGTGGGTCCAGGATAGGCATAGTCAATGTCCTGTATCAACTAAATTGGGTGGTTCAAGACTCCTATTTCCGTATTTTATAATCTGGGGATAATGCACAGGTATGGGGCTCATGCTGTGGACATAGGGATAGGTATAGGTCAATGTCTGTTCAACTAAAATGGTGTTCAAATGACTCCTTTTCCGGGCACTTTTTAAATCTGGGGATCATTCAGGTTTTGGGGCTCATGCTGCTGCTGCCCAGGATAGTATAGTCAATGTCACAGTTCAAATAAAATGGTGGTCTCAAAGACTCCCTATTTTCTGGACTTTTAATCTGGGGGTCACTGCAGGTTTGGTGCTTCATGATGAGGCCCAGGTCATGGATAGGTCAATGTCCAGTCTCAAATTTAGAATGATGTTCAAAATAATGCTGCCCTTCTGGCAACTTTTTAATTTGTGGATCATGCAGATTAAAGGGGTATGCTGTGGTACAACACAGGGATAGTGAATAGTCTGTCAGTTTTTTTTCGGTGACTCTTGTTGCCTAATTGTGTTGCCTAAGATGTAGCACGTATCCAGTTTACTGTTGTGGATATTAATTCCAGCTTCTCCAACCCTGTTTGGGTGTAAGAATGAAGGTGTTGTTACCTCCTCCATAGACTTTAATGGTCATCTGGCGATAATATGTTATCGACTATCGGTATCGTCATGATAATTGCAATAATCTCGACTATCGAGGCGATAATGATAGTTGACACAATCGCTCATCACTATTAAGGAACAATCAATAAAAAGTATAATTCATTACTTTGGTGGATCTGGTCTATCTGTATGTTCACACAGCGTAATTGTTCTGCAATATGCCTGACATACGCCCCGCAATTACAGTAATTCATAGCTCTCATTGAGAGCTATGCATTAGCTCTAAATGAGAGGTGGGGAAAACAATTGACATGTCACTTCTTCCCGGCGTTTATGAGTCGGGGACAGTTAAAGCCAATGGGAGATGGCTGTCATTGTTTTAGAAGTATGAGCTGGACCAGTGTGTACTTCTAAAACATGCAGTGTATTGTGGTGCGCACAGTACGCAGTGAATGGAGGCAGTGAATGGAGTGAATGGAGCAGGAGTGGGGAAAGGTAAGTGTTTGGCAGAAAGGCAGCAGCAGACACAAGCTTGTTCAAGGCCCCGAGTGGGGACTGTGACACACATCGTTACTAGAGATGGGTGAATTTCTCAAAAATTCGGTTTGGTCACTTCGCCGAATTTCCCGACAAAAATAAATTAGGTCCCGAATTAATTCGGGACGGAATCGCGTTAAAAAATAGGATATTCCAGGCTGCACAGAGCCTGCAGGGTGCTGTAGAAAGTTGTGCCATCTTAAATATGCATGAGGGAGCTTGGTCTTGGGTCTTCAACAAGATGTTGTGTTTTGTATGACACGCACAGGACTGCCGCATTCTTAAGAATCGCTTCAGTATTAAAATTCCCTGGGCACTTATGAGGGCATAACTGACCAAAAAAACTCAATGGGGGACTGTAGCTGATAAAGTCATGGGCAGGACAGCCTGGAAAAAACAGTGAAGGCTCAGGTTGGCAACATCAGTGACAGAGTGTAGAGGTGACGTGCGGCAGCCCACAGCGCATGAGGACAGAGAGTGGCACAATGACATTCTGGAGGTGGCAAAAACAGGAGTAGGCCACAGAGTGGCACAATGACACAGTGTGTAGGTTAAGGCAGCAGCATGAGGTCAGAGAGTGGCACAATGAAAATCTGGAGGTAGCAAAAACAGGGGTAGGCCACAGAGTGGCACAATGACAGAGAGTGGAGGTGACGGTGGCAGCAGCATGAGGTCAGACAGTGGTACAATGACATTCTGGAGGTGGCAAAAACAGGAGTAGGCCACAGATTGGCACAAGGACACAATGTTAAGGTCACAGCAGCAGCCCCAGCAGCAGCATGAGGTCAGGCAGTGGCACAATGACATTCTGGAGGTGGCAAAAACAGGAGTAGGCCACTTAAGAGGGCAAAACTGACCAAAAAACTCAAGCGGGAATGTAGCCTGATAAAGTCAGCTGGAAAAAACAAGTTGAGGGCTCAGGTGGCAACATCAGTGACAGAGTGTGGAGGTGACGGTGGCAGCCACAGCAGCATGAGGTCAGAGAGTGGCACAATGACATTCGGAGGTGGCAAAAACAGGAGTAGGCCACAGAGGGCACAATGACACAGTGTGTGGTTACAGCAGCAGCATGAGGTCAGACAGTGGCACAATGACATTATGGAGGTGGCAAAAAACAGGAGTAGGCCAAAAGAGTGGCACCAATGACAGAGAGTGGAGGTGACGACGGCAGCAGCATGAGGTCAGACAGTGGCACAATGACATTTTGGAGGAGCAAAAAAGGAGTAGGCCACAGAGTGGAAAATGACAGAGAGTGGAGGTGACGGCGGCAGCAGCATGAGGTCGGACAGTGCACAAGACATTTGGGGGTGGCAAAACAGTAGAGCCACAGACTGCACAATGCAGAGAGTGGAGGTGACGGGGCACCCAGCATGAGGTCAGACAGTGGCACAATGACATTCTGGAGGTGGCAAAAACAGGAGTAGGCCACAGACTGGCACAATGTCACAGAGTGTAGGTCACAGCAGCAGCAGCATGAGGTCAGACAGTGTCTTAATGACATTCTGGAGGTGGCAAAAACAGGAGTAGGCCACAGAGTGGCACAATAACAGAGCGTGGAGGTGACGGTGGCAGGAGCAACAGCATGAGGTCAGAGAGTGGCACAATGACACAGTGTGGATGTCACGGCACTAGCAACAGCAGCAGCAGCATGAGGTAAAGAGTGGCCAGACAGAGTGGAGGTGGGGGGGGCAATACCAGTCCCTGGTAAAGAGGTTTGGTGGCAGATGGAAAAAAACTGTCAGCATGTGTGGCATCGGGCGGGTGGGCGGCATCAGAATGTGGCTGAGGCATTAGTTTGAACCCAGCCCTTTTTTCTCACATTTGGGTAGGCGCAGGCTGATGTAGCTGACGCCTAAGGCATTTGTGTGGAAACCCTGCCGATCCACCCCTGTTTTCATCTGAAAAAGGCAGCGTTCCATTTTTCCCCATGACAAGGGGTTTCTCCTTGGGGAATGATGGCCTCCGCGCACTGAACACCCCTTGATGCCACACTACTGGCCCGGCGGGAAGCTTTTCCACGCAACTGGGCAAGTTGCAGCCACACATCCAGTTGGCTCCCAGTGCCGGGCGACTTCAAACTGGGATGGCGAGTGTTCCCAAAGTAGGCCCCCCACTTTTGGTTAAGGGTCTGCTCCAGGCCCTGCTGCTGCGCTGCGGGCGCTGCCCTCCTCACTAGGGGGGAAGGAATGCCATCAGTGACTCCAACTTGGGTTGCTGCTGTTTGGACGGAAACGCCCCTCCCCCCCCCCACCTCCCCCCAAGCCCCGCGGAGTTTACGTGGCGTGAAGAACCCCCCAAATCAGACCTGCAGGAAGGGACGTGGCACATAGGCAGCCGGAACTGACTAGGGTTTTTCCCCTATAGTATTTGGTTTGCCTCCCTCTAAAATAGCGGGGAAAAAAGGGCCCCTTTGGACCGGTACGAGGTCCCAATAGGGGGGAGACCAAAAAGTCATCCCTCGCCGAATGCTGACATTCGGCTGTCACAGCCAGGAAACAAGCCATCTGCACAAGGGATCCGGGGGGCTCCCTGCCCCCATCCCCCACGTAACTCCCATGGTTTTGGGGGTCATCGCCCGTCTTCCTCTCTCCAAAATTTTCCCCAGCGCTCCTGCTCCTTCTCTCTTTTCACGGGGTAAAAATCCACTCTTTCACCAACAAGCATCTGCCCAATGCTTCCTCCCCCTCCCCTCCTCCATTTCCCCCACTGGACTCATGTGGCCGCGAGATGTAGTCGCTACATCCCGTACCCTGCCCAGACAAAATTTTTCTGCACGTTTCCAGGACATGAACAGTGGAATTACGTTTTTTTAAAACCCAATAGTTGGCGGGCTGCCAAATATGGGGGCCTCCTCGTGGCCCCAAAAAATGCGTTTTACGCATGAGCTCCCGGGGCGACATAATTACCCAGGGGGAAAACCTGCCCCGCCTGGATCAAAAAAAATCGTTAATGGCCTTTCTCTGTTCATACAGTCGGTCCAACAGGGCAGGCTGAATTCCAAGGGTGGAAACATCGCATACAGAGTGTGTTGGGGGGGGGCTTCTGCGCTGAACTGAAAGGGTTTTTTCCCGGCTTTGTAGGGAAAGGATGATGTGGGCACGTTTCCGGCCTTTTTTAGAATCTTCTGAAGATCTTTGGAAATTCGAACCTTTTCACAACCCAAATTGAAAACTGCGCCAGCAGGCACATGGACCATCCCTCCCGTCAGGGCCCGGGAACCAGTTATTTCCATTGTCCCCCCAAGGTTTTGTTTTCAGGGGCGGGAGAAAGACACTCGTTTCTTGCTGGTGACGCGGGCATTTTTTCCCCCGTGTACTTCGTTCGCCGAGGGAAGCCGGGGTAGAACTTCGGACACCATGTGCCTACACATGGGTAGGGGAGTACTTGGGAGGGTGAATGTGGTGGGGGTGGAGGAGGAGGGGTGGACATTGGGGCAGGACCGCATTTTTTACAACGTGGAGGGGGAAAACGGGGTCTATTCCAAGTTTTTGGGGGGTGCCTGGGCAAAAAGCCATTCCCAGTGGGCCTAAAAGGGAAAACTGGCCCTGCCGTAGTTTACAGCTCCAAGTCCGCACGTGACCTTGAACAAACCCATAAGTCAAAAACTGGCCCCCTTCTGTTCACATTTTTTTTAAAATGCTGGGACGCTTTTTGGAAAGGGAAAAACGGCTTGGAACTCTCCATCTCGGGTCGGCACAAGCCATTATTTCTTAACAGTGCAGAACAACCCTTTGGAAAGGGAGGGGGCGCAGTACCAACAACTTGGCGGGGCACGGCAGCGCTGCACCTTTGGATGGTTGGCGCAAACTGTTTTTCCCTTTTTCAATCGCCCGCTGAACGACTGCTGGCGCCTGAGTAGGAGGAGCAGGGGCATCTGGACCGGGAGTGGTCAAAAAAAAACTTCCTTCTGCAGAGGGGTGGCGCCTTGACTGGCGGAAAGGGCCTGCGTGCCACGGGCGGCTGCTGCTTTTTCTCGGCGGCAGATGGACCACCACATCTGAGACACTTTCTCCCCGCCCCCGGATGGGGACGCTGCATGGTTACGCAGGCCGTGGTGCCAACGTTAGCTCCCCGGCCCGCTTCACTTTTTCTGCCCCAATACCACAATAACCCCTTTCGGCCCTCCGGTGTTTTGCAAAGAACTCCCCACCGCCGATATGGGTTTTACCCCAACCCCCGCACTGAGGGGACTACTTTCCGCCGCTGCCCGCTGACCTCTTGGGGCACTACTTTCTTGGACCGCGAAGGGGGTTTTTTACCCCGTGGGCCGCTTGGCCCCCGACCGCACACTGCTGCTTCCGCTGACTCCGCCCCACAACCCACTTGCGGCTGCGCCGCTGCCTGAGCGCAAGCTGACGCCGTTTTCTCCTGACGCCCTTGCCTCACCCCCTCCAAGTGCGGCGGCTACATCATCATCTATTTGTGTTTCATCGTCACTGCTTCCTCATCACCATCTTGGTATGCAAGCGACCCCCCACAACATGACCTCCCCCTGCCCCTTCAACATCTAACTTTGCCGCCTCTGCAAGAACAGGGGGTAAATTTCCCCATTTCTTCGCTGCCAAATAGCTCTGACTGCCCTCCTCAAAATTTTTTAACCTTTCTTTAGTGGCCTGAGCCCAGACCCCATAGTAGACTTTGGGTGAGGGGAAACGGGGGAAGAGGCGGGGTTGAGGACAGGTGAGGCCGCTAAACCCCCCCCCGGGCCATGCCAAATAAGGGTTGTGTCGACATTCCCAAAGACCCTTGGGGGTCAATGTCATCTGGGAGGAATGGATGACCTAGTCAACCAATCAAGAACCATTGGGTTGCGAACAACACACGGCCGCTAAAGAAGCAGCCCTTGGGCCTCCCGAGTGACCCCTGCTGCACGTCCCCTTGCTGTGCTGCGACCTGGGCGCTCCAGAATGTTTGTGCCTCTGCCACTCGCAGGTGAAGATCCTGCCACCTCTCTGTCTGACATACTGTTTGTTCTAAAATGTACAGACACTGTTTGATGACGATATCTGTATATGATAAAAACACACCCTGTATTTGACTCCAAATGAACCCACTAAGATGCTTGGGTAACCCTTGGATATAAATTATGCTCCACAAATAGGCAGAAAAAATTGACTTGTATGTGCTGTTTAAAAACTCTGTGTATTTTACTGAATATAAAAGCACAAACAGGCTTAATTAACCTTCGGATTTGAATTATGCTACAGAATTTCTTCTGTGGCGGTGAAAAACAAAGTTTCTTTTACTGAGTACAACTGCAGAAAAATTCTTACTTAACCCCTGGATGTAAATTGCACAAAAGAATTGAGCATCCAAAAACGACGAGCTTTGTAGCATGTTACAATGGTGTGTTTTTTACGCTACACAACAAGAGGAAAACTTGTAATTAACCTTCGCTTGTGAATTATGCTACAGGCAAAATGTCTTTTTTGCCGGTGAAAAAGACGGTTTATTTTAGTCACCACAACAGTAGAACAACGCTTAATTAACCCCTGGATGTAAATTGCGCAAAAGAATTGAGCAACCAAAAACTACGAGCTTTGTAGCGTGTTACAATGGTGTGTTTTTTACACTACACAACAAAAGGAAAACTTGTAATTAACCTTCGCTTGTGAATTATGCTACAGGAAAAATAGATATTTTGGCGGTGAAATAAACGGTTTCTTTCAGTCACCACAGCAGCAGAACAACACTTAATTAACCCCTGGATGTAAATTGCGCAAAAGAATTGAGCAACCAAAATCTACGAGCTTTGTAGCGTGTTACAATAGCGTGTTTTTTACGCTACACAACAGGAGGAAAACTTGTAATTAACCGTTGCATGTGAATTATGCTACAGGAAAAAAATTATTTTTGGCGGTGAAATAAACAGTTTCTTTTAGTCACCACAGCAGCAGAACAACGCTTAATTAACCCCTGGATGTAAATTGCGCAAAAGAATTGAGTAGCCAAAAATGAAGTGGTATTTGTATTGTAAAAACGCTGTTTCTTTTAAATGAATACAACAGAACAGCTTAGATCACCCTTGGATATTCAATGTGCTGTGAGCAGATAGCATTAAAATGTATATGCAGCTGCACTGAACACACACTGGACTTCAGATCCAATACCCTACAAAATCAGAAATAGAAGGTTAAGAGAAGCAGTCTCTGAGACAAGCTAAGACACCCCCCAAAAATCGCTGTATAAAAATCAGTTCTTTAGTATCAGCTATCATAAGCAGCCGCCGCAGCACCTTCTCTACTCAGTAAAGTGAGAGCGGTATGAGCTCCCAGCGTCGCACCTGGACTTATATAGTGCGGTAACGTCACAGAATCCCGCCGGTCTCTGATTGGCTTCATCTCTGCACATGTTATGTAGGCTATGCCCTTCGTCCTCCCAGAGTTCTTTGCCCATGTAACGCCATGTGCTCGCAGGCCATTTTATCAATCAAAAGCACACTTCGTTCACGCAAAGTACCCCAAAGTTCGACTTCGTTCCGAACCAAAGTTTTCCTGAAATTCTAAACGAATTACACTTCGTTAGAATCAGTTCGCCTATCTCTAATCGTGACACTGGTCTTATGGTGGTCATCTAATTGTTGCTCCAGCTTCAATATGAAAAACAGTTGCCTTGATAGGACAATTTTTTAAAGAGCTTTTCCTGAACTGCAATATCGATGGTTTATCCATAAAATAGACTCAATGTTTGATTGCTGAGGGACCTCTTTCTACCCTTTTTATGCTGAAGCTTGTGGAGTTTGAAATGAGGCGTCCAATCCAAATATGAACAGAGCCTTAAAGGGATGTTCTCACTACAGACATTAGCTTTCAACATGAAGGAACAGGTAATTGAAGCGCTTTTCTAAATATATTATTCTTTTAACCAAGTTTATTGAGTAGTACAGGGTTTAAATAAAGTATAATGTATACATAATGTAACAACATCACTAACAAGGAAAATCACAGCATACATACAATGCAAAGTATTTCCTAAATTAAGCATAGGACCTCAAATAAGATCAGAGCATTGAACCTCAACATTGTGATTAACAATTAACCATGGAATGTAGATTCACAAATTCCAGTGGATAATAGAAGAAAAGTAAAAGGATTTTAATAATGCTTTATATAAGTTATATTGGCTGCTAATTTAAAGGGGTAAAGGTACAAATTGTTTTGGGTTGAACCAAGGCCCCCACAATAGCCATTTTTTGCAACATAAGAATGGCGGGTCTATCAGTCTGGTTTAGCAGAAATCGTTAAAATTAACACACCTGACGAAAATGAGGGGAGAGGGAGTTTTAGTCTCTTTCCAAAACTTAGCTATTGCTATTCTAGCTGAGATGAGTATGTGAAAAATGATTGTACGAAGGGAATGTGGGATGTTATCAAAACCTATATCTAGAACAGCCATTTCAGGGGTCAAAGATATATCAAGGTTAGTAACCTCTACAATCAAACTTTTTAATTTCAGGGCAGCACCACCAAACGTGCAGCATGGTGCTCTGTTGAGCACAGAGTATCCAGCAATGGTTTGAAACATTGGGGTACATGTGTGCTAATCTCGATGGTTGAAGGTACCAGCGTAGATGGATTTTCCTCTTAGTCTCTCTATGATTTACACATTTAGAGAGTTTAGTGGACATGTGTATAGCGGTAAACCATTGTTTTAAAGTAAAGTGTTTGGCTAATTCTTTTTCCCATTTGATCAAAGGTGGGAATTTGGATGTATTGGGTTCAAGTATTATCATTTGATATACTATATATAAAGTCTGTTACTAAAACCTTTTTTTGTGGCTAGAAATTGCTGGAAATTTGTACAGGAGTATCAGGCTTAGATGGCCCTGAAATCGACTCCAGTAACTTTCAAAGCTGTAAGTATTGAAAATACACAGGGCGACATTTCCCATTAGGGCAATGCCATTTTTTGGTGTACTTTGCGCCAAAAAACTGTTGATGCCTTTATATATTATAAACCAGGCACAATACATTTGAATATGCCTAAAGTATGTGCATCAAATTTGCTAGCAATGGTATGCTATGTGCATAAATTATATTATGTGCCTAGGTTAGGCGCATCAATTTACTATGCAAGGTATACCACATGCCGATTTTTGACAGGTTCATTCATTCAGGCACACTATACACTCATTTAATGCTCCTTTAAACTATTGTGGAGAAGCCTCTTTACTGACATGTTGCCCATAGTCTTATGTAATGAATAAGTTAATCAGAGAAGGAGGCCAAAGTCTCGGCCTGGTAAAGTTCGCTTGCAGTTAGAGTTAACCAAGAATTGGAAAGAACTATAGTAGACCAGAGTTTAAAAAGATCGGTAAGGGATTTTAGGGACAACAGTAGAAGCAGGGCTATCATTATAGAGAATTTAAGATGAGAAAGGACAAGGCATGGAGTGAAGGAGGTGGATTCATGAGATATCCATATAGGGGGAGAGAGGATAGGATTCCAAAAACAGCTTGCTTGTTCTAGCAGAATAACTGTCATGTCTGTTCATGTGAACAGAAAAGGATGTCCTTCTTAATGCTTGGCTTCTTTCTGCACCAAATAAATTTAGAGGGAAGGGTTTGGAATATATTGTTTGTAGTAAGTTCAATCAGGTATGGGAAAAAACTTGAAGATAAAAAGAAAAAGGGTAATAGAAATTTTTAAAAATGTTAATCCTGGCAATCCAAGAAAGTTTTAGTGTGGAAAAGTGTTGTATTTAAGTCCTTTTAGTTTAGAAGACTGTCTGCTCAGAAGAATGAGTTACTTTAATGCATAGATATTCAATGTGGTCTGAAGCAAACATTAAACAAAAATGTGCCAGAGCAGATCCCTCAGAGGTGGGATTGGACAATGGAACAAAAGCGGACTTACTTTTATTCAATTTATAATAGGATAGTGATGATAATAGATCCAAAGCTTTCAATATTTCTGCAATTGATTTTGAAGGGTTAGTGATCATTTTTAGTGTTGAGCGATTACGTTGGTTTTCAATCGGGCGATAGTCGATATTTTGGGCCCCACCATGGGTTTTGGTTTTCGATAGTGAGCAGTCGATTTTTAAAATAAATAAACCAAAAAAGTTATGGGAGAGCAACAACACCTTTTTTTCTTCCCCAAACAGGGCTGGAGAAGCTGGAATTAAAAGCCCCCCAACAGTCAAATTTAAATACCTGCTACATTTTGGGCACAACCTTAGGCAAAAAAGGGCCCCCAGAAAAAAATTTTCAACCCATTCCGTACCCTGTCTTGCCCCAGCAGGGCCCCCTTAAAACCCTTATCCCCCCACGATTAAAAAGTCCCGGGAAGGGCAGTATTTTTTTGAAACCATCATTTTATTTGAACTGGAAAATTTGAAATATCCCGTCCTTAAAACCCCAAGCATTTTCCCAAAAAAAACCTGCATGCCCCACAGATTAAAAAGTGCCGGAAGAAAGTAGTTTTTTAAACCCAAATTTTTTTAGTTGAACGGGAAAAATTGCAAAGGGCCGGGCCTGGACCGGCTAAACCCTTTAAACCCGGGTCTGACCCACATGATTAAAAAAGTCCCGGGAAAAAAAGGGATTTTTCAACCACCTTTTTAAAGTTTCACGGACATTGACTAGAAACGTCCGGCCCGCAGAAATGACCTTTAAAACCTGTCTGCCCCCCGGGTTAAAAAGTCCCGGAAAAAAGGGTCCTTTCAAACCCCCAATTTTATTTAAAAACTGGCTTTTGAAAAACCCCTGTCCTGGCCCCGCGCATGCCCCCTTAAAACCTCCCTGACCCACAGTTTAAAAAGGGTGCCGGAAAAAGGATTTTTCTTTAAACCACCATTTTTAGGAACTGGCCCATTGACAATACCTGTCCGGGAAGCATTTAAGGACCTTTAAACCCTGTCTGCCCCCAAAATTTAAAAAGTGCCGGAAAAAAGGAGTCTTTCAACCCCCATTTTTAAGTTTAAAATGGAAAATTGACAAACCCTGTCCGGCCGCTGAAAGGGCCCCCTTAAACCTGTTAAACCAAAAAGATTAAAAAGTCCCGGGAAAAAAGGAGTCTTTCCAACCCCCCATTTTAGTTAAAACTGGACATTGACTAAACTGTCCTGGACCGGTATCCCCTTTAAAACCCTTTTGACCCCCAGTTTAAAAAAAAGTCCCGGGAAAAAAGAGTCGTTCAACCCCCATTTTTGTTGAACTGGACATTGACCCCCGCCCCGGGACCCCCGCATGCCCTTTTTTAAACCTGTTTTGCCCCACAAAATTAAAAATTTGCCGGAAAAAGGAGTCTTTCAACCCCCTTTTTAAATTTTGAATGGACTTTGACTATCCTGTCCTGGACGCAGATGCCCAAAAACCTGCCCCTAAACCCCGATTAAAAAGTGCTGGAAAAAGGGAGTTTTTTCAACCACCATTTTAGTTAAAATGGAATATCTGTCCCTGCCCTGGGCCACAGAAATAACCATTAAACCTTTTCTGACCCCCAGATTAAAAAGGGTTCCCGGGAAAAAAGGGGTTTCCCTTTCAACCCCCCATTTTAGTTGAACTGGACATTGACAAAAACCTGCCTTGCCAAAGCAGGGGACCCGGGGCCCGGGGAGTTACAGTGGGTGCGGTGAGGCCCAGGGGGCGTCTGTCATCTTTTAAAAAACCAGGTTAAAATGCCCTGATGCCCGCAAAAAAAAACTTCGTCCCTGAAGCAGAGTGCGGGAAGCGAAGTGTGAAAACCCACCCAGCATTCCCCCAGTAAAACCTTCAAGACCGGGGGTTACGTTGCCCCCCGTATGGGGGGGAAACCAATTGGTTTCATTTGGAAAATACGGGGTTTTTTAACCCCCCCCTGTTCCACCCGGGTGCCCTTTTTCTTGGCATTCTTTTTCTAATTTACTCAACATGCTGGAGGAAATTGCCTTTTGTACTTTTTTTTTCCCCCCCCCCCTTTGTCTCCTCTTACTCCATGCCCTTTTAAAAACCCTAAATCGGGGCAATTTTTCCCTGTCCCTCCCTTGTAAAATTTCAGGGGAAATTTTTTTTACCAGTTTTTTTGTACATGCAATTTTTTTTAGTATTTTAAATTCTAAAAAAACACTTTTTTTAAAATAGGAGGGAATCCCCCCATGCCCTTTGTTTCTTTTTTTTTTAATTGTTTTTAAAGGGGTTTTGTCTCAATACAGGGATTGATAGTTTTTTGTTAAAAAAAACTTGCAAAAACAAGTCATTTTTGCAATATGTGTCCCCTTTACCAAGGGTTTCCCACCTATTTCCCGTTTCTGACGCACCATCAACCCCTTTACCACTCTTTAAAAATTGTGAAAAAAAAAAATGTTTTGTTAGAAAAAACTTTTTTTTTATAATAACCTGATATAGCTGCTTTTTAAAAACAAAATTTCCCCCAAAAAAACAAGGGATGACCCTTGAGCCCTTTGGACAATTGGGGAAAAAACAAATGTTTTGTTAGTGGGTTTGAAACAACTTTTTTTTTAAAAAAGGACCTGTAGTATTTGGGTCATTTCAAAGCAGCTTTACCCCCAAAAAATTAAAAATGACAATCTTTACCACTGTTTTAAAATTGTGGAGGGAGAAATGGGCCCCTTTTGAACCAAAAATTTCTTTCCCAAAAAGGGCCATGATTTTGCTGTATCTCACAGCTACCCGACCCCCCAAAAATTTTAAATATGACTTCTCAGCCCCTATTAAAAATTGTGGGGAGGGAAATTTTCCCCCAAAAAAAACCACATTTTGTTCCCAAAAGGGCCATAAAATTTAGCTTATCTCCAGCAACATGACCCAAAACCCATTGACAATGCCCAAAAACCCTTTTTAAGATAAAAATGAGTAAATTTGGGAAAACGGTGTTGTCATAAAACCCTTTCTGTCTTTTTACCCGTCCCCCTCACAGCAAAACCAGCAAAAAAGAAATTTGGGAAAAGAGAATTTAAAAAATTTCAGAAGAAAATTTATCATTTTAAAAAAAAAATTTTTTAAGAGGACCATTTCTGTTTTAAGAGGGGAAAGGAAGTAACCGGCAAACTAATCGGGGACCTCGCAAATTTGGGGGCCCCCAAAAAATCATCAGAGATCCATGCCTGATTATCTTGTTTAAATCAAAAAAGATAACATTATCTGGGAAATCCCCGGGTGGTTTTTTCCCGTAAAGTTCCTCCCCGCTGTGGGTGAAGGTTTCCCCCAGATAGCCCCTGGCTGCTGGGCAGGGAAAAACAACCCCTATGGCGTGATTGGAGCCAGCCCTTTTTTTTTTTTTTTTGGGCCGTTCGTCCATTTTTGGTACCCCAAAACTATTGGGTTCCGGAACATATACAAAAACTCGGTGTTGAGACGCGATAGTCGTGCACCTGAACTTAAAAACTGAAACTCTGGTGTTTTTATGTGTGGGCCCCGCCCTTTCATGCGTTGGTGAGGTGGTAAAAAAAAAGATTTCCAGAGGTCCCCCCTTAGGCTTTGCCACCCTTTCCCTGCTGCCCGCCGGGGTACGCCCACTTGGACTATAAATGCTGCACGTCGCGGGTGTTTTCCACCGTGCATTTGGGGGGAAAGTGAAGCAGACGCCCAAAAAGTGTCTCCATTGATTTAATCAGCAAGGTTTTCCATTTCCTGCATTTTACTCTCTATTTTGGGGGGGTGGAAGGGGAAAATTGGGGGTTTTGTTTTTTTTTCCGGGGAAACCAGGGGGGTGGGCCCCCCCCCCCCCCCCCGTAACTGTTGTTCATTTTGATGGGGGCCCTTTAAAGCGAGGATCATGGGTTGGGGGAAAAGGGGCAAACCAAGCCCCATGTGAGAGAAAGGAGCCTTTTATTTCCCAAGCCCAGGGGGGACTTGCAAAATGGGTCTTCCTCATCTTCCTCCTCCGCCTCAAATTCGCGCCCCAAAATCTTTCCCCAAAGGGAAAGGAAAGTCGGTAACATCGTTGTCTTGGGAAAACCTCCTCCTCCTCCCCCTCCCCCGCTGCCTCCGGGGACAGTTCAAAACAGCCCCAAATTTTTTGAGATGAGGGACCCCGAGAGCTGATGCGCCCCCTTGGGAAATATTTTGGACCCCAAAAACCCCTGCCCCCAAAAAAAAACTGATGAAATTTGGAAAAATGTCGGGGGCCCGGGGGTTTGACGGGGGAGAAAAAGGGTCCCGGGGTCCGCATCTGTTCCGTCTCCTCCTCCCCTGTGGGGGACCTGTTGTTTCAAAAGTGCCCAAAGATCGTTCCAGAAATAAGATCACCACCAAAGCTCAAGTGAGAAAGGGGATTTTTCCGCAAATGCCATTTTGGTGGCTTTTTCCCAAAAATGGCCCAAAGGTTTTGCAGAGCTTTTTTCACCCGCCTACCTTGGTGGCTCAACACCCCCGAGGTCCGCAACCGCTGCTTGGAGGCCAGGGGATTTACTTCGTACCGGTAATGGGATTGCGCTGCACCCCCAATCGCTGGGCATGTGGAGGGGGGAAATTTCCCGCGTGTTGCCACGTCAAAAATGAGAAAAGGTTTTCGGGGGGTGCCCAGCTACGCGCAACCCCCCCAGCCAGGCGGGCAAGGGAGGGGGCGAACGGGGGAAGTGTAAAATTAGACTTTGAGGGTTCCTCAGCAGGCAGTCCAAACCCGGGGAGCTCTTTAGAAAAATTTTTGGACAACAAGGTTCATGACATGTGCCAGGCAAGGGATGTTTCCAGCCTTCCGATCTTAAGGGGGGCCACGATTTCGCCCGTTTTCGCACAAAACCCTTTCCTGCCCAAGGTTCTTGGCACCCAGCCAGCGCTCAGGGCTCGTTGCGGGGGAGCCGTTTTCCCCAGCTCCTGACCTGTGTGTGGGCGGTCTCCAAGAAAGATTAATTTCAAAAAAGGCCCCCGGTTTTTTTGGGGGACTTTAAGCCCCAGAGGACCTTGGGGGGAAAGAACCCTGCACCTTTCCCCGCGGGTTTTAAGAGCATGCCCCCGGGGGCCCGAGAGCCACCGTCCCCCCCGAGGACATCCACCCAGCCCCCCCCCCCCCCCCCCCACCTGGTGAGTGTTACAGAGATTTAAACGGCCCTTTGGGCCGGGCTTACTAGTCCAGTTGGGCGGTGGGGCCCGTGGACTTTTCCGGCCACAGAAAGCAGATAAGCGCTTGGGAAAAATTTTTGATTACACGGGGTGGCCAGGGCAAGGGGGCGGGGTTTTCTGGCAAAAAAAATGCCTTTCCGGCCGGGTGGTATTGGGGGCCGGGCAAGGGGCCCGACGTGGCGGGGGGCCCATCTTGGGCCACCGACGGAAAAAGGGAAAAATTTCCAAAAAGGCCAAAAGTTTTCAATGCCGAATTCAGGCTTTTGGTTTTTGGGGTGGTTTTTGGGGTTTTAAAATGTTTCTTTTGGCCCCCCCAAACCTGGAAGACAGAAGGGGGCGTTAACTGGCTTTCTGTCCGGGGTGCAGGGGCCTCAAACTTGGGGGCAAGGGTAAGGGGTTGGGTTGGGTCTCTGGTGGTGCTGGGGTTCTCGGGCGACGGGGGAGGGGTGAAGCAGGGTGATTCCCGGGGTTTATGATCTAAAAGAAAATGGGCAGCTGGGAAAGCTTGGGTGTTTACAGAGGAGGCGGGGGAAAAAGAGGGTGTGACAGTTTTTTGGAGGCCCGGCGTCGGGCTGGCCTTTTTTGGGCCCCCCAAATGTTGCCCCCATTTCAAAATCATGCATTCGCTGCATGTGACCAGGGGGTGTTGGTGGTGGGTTTAAATTTCCTAAGGTTCTTGCCTCTACTTATGCTTTTTCGGCAAAGGCGGGTTTTGACAAAAATGGGTGAACAGAGGCTTGGCAAAAAAGGGAAACCCAAATTTTACAAAAAATGGGGTCTCTTAAAAACTTTTTATTTATTTAAACGTGTAAAAAAACATCCAAAGTCAGGCATTAGACCCCAAATTTTAACTATAACCCTAATGGACATTGAATTCTGAAGCAATTTCTCAGCGTTAGTTGCGGACCTCCCGGGTCGTTCGATCATTTTAACGTTGGAACTGCCAAAAAGTCCCCAGAAAAGCGGGGGCAGAGAAGCCATCTCTAAAAAAAAAATTTATCACCCATTAAAAAATGGGGGGCCCCATTTAAAAAATTTGTCGATAAAACTCGTCAACACTAATCATTAGCACATTTTGGCATGTTCCCCGGTTGGGTTGGGCCGGGTTTGGGAATTTGGTTAGAGGATTTGGGAAAAATATTTTTTCTACTAAAAGGTTCCCTCCCAAAATACGAAAATTTTTAAAAGGGGGGAGTGGACGCCTTTTTTTTGTGCCCTTTGGGGAGTTCAAAGGAGGGGGAGGGCAAAACCTTGGTGAGGAAAAACCCTTTTCGAGCAATGAGTATATAAAAATAGGAAACACTTTTAGAATAAGGGCCCTGAGAAGGGCCAAAAATTTTTCCCGGACAATTTAAGATAATTCAGTTGGGCCCCAACAAAGGCTTTCTCTGAAAAAATTTACAAGAAAAACAAAATCACCAAGTGAGCAGTTTTCAAATTGAGCAAGATCCAAAAGATGTCTAGTAGTGTTTCTAACCTGTCTTCCGGGGATGAAGCCTACCTGGTCCCTTATCAGAGTTTAGGTAGAATTTTTTTTAAAAACGGGTGGCTAAATCCCTTTGGGATAGAAATTTTTAAAATTTTTGGGATTTTTAAAAAGGGGTGAGGGGGGCTGTAATTAGCAGGGTTATCTGGAGGTATACCAGGTTTGGTATAGTTATGATGGTGGTAGATAAGAGTTCTGGAAGAGGATTGCTAGAGGAAGCTATATCATTACACAATGATATATATCATTAGGTATGGGAACAGAGTGTCTGAGAAAATCTGGTAGCATTTGTTTGTTATACCGTCTGGGCTTGGGGATTTATTTGACTTGGCAATGCATTTAATTTTTTGAACCTCCATTAAGGACATGGGCATATTAAGGGAATTTAGTTGAGATTGGTCTAGGGAAGGAAGGGTAAGTGATGATAGAAATTAATTAATAGTATAACTAGACGGAGGAAGGATATTTTCACTTTTCTGCATGAGTAAAAATTAGCAAATTTGTCTGCAATATCAATTGGGCTTATAATTTTCGCTCCAGAGCAAGATGTAAGGTAATTCTTGTTTTAGCATGGTGTGATTTGATTCTGTTGGCCAATAGTTTCCCTGCTCTATTGCCCTGTCAAAAATACCATTTCATTTTGTTGAGATTATGCTCATACTGAAAGAGACAGAGGGAACAAAATTGGTTTTTGAGATTGAATAAAGTATCTTTAGCAGCAGGAGATGGATTAGTTTTGAATTCAGCATCAACCTTTTTAATCTCAGCGAGAATAGAATTTAGTTTGGATTGGTGGAATTTTTTTTTCTTTACATGCAATTCATATGATAATTCCACGTATGTATGCCTTATGGGCACACCATAGGGTGGAAGGAGAGAGCACAGAAGTGGAATTAAATGAGAATTATTCCTGGAGACTAGAGTTGATAAACTGGACAGTAGATGGATTTTTTTAGTAGAAAGTTATTTAATCTCCACATGTATATTTTGGGCGTGTGGGAGGGATTTGTAAGTATGAAGTCTACTGGTGTGTGGTCCGACCAGGTAACACAGTCAATATCTGAAGTTAGGACCTGTTCTAGGACCTGTTTGTCTATGAGAAAGAAGTCTATATGCATATGAACCGATTAGGGTTGGAAAAAAAGGCATAATCCCTTTCTGTGGTGTGAATGTATCTCCATATGTCGTGGAAATCTTCTAACAGCAGATAGTGGAAATCCTGAATATAGGAAGTACGGGGTGAAGATCTGTCTAGTTCCTTATTTATAACTGAGTTAAAGTTACCACAAATTATAAGGCCTCCCCTCTTCACATTCCCAACAATTGAGAACTTATTTTTATGAAAGGAAGTTGTTTGTAGTTAGGGACATATAAGGCTACCAAGGTACAAAGGTTAGAGTTTAATTCACTCAAGTCTGTAGGTGTTGGTTCACAAAAGTTATTTGTCAGAGAAAATGGTGACGCCGCACAAATTTCAAAAATATAAAATGTTTGGAATTTTTTTACGATAACAAAACGATAACAAAACATAAAGAAAACTGTACATGGTTGGTATTTCTGGATCCGTATCAACCTGAGAACTGAGAACACATTTTTACTGAAGATTGAAAGCAGTAAAAGCAAAATACCTGCAAACATGACGCAAGTACAGTTTTTTTCACATTTTGCCCCACTTAGAATTTTTTTGCGGTTTACCAGTATATTCTATGGTCCGAATCTGAGGAGGATGAGGGGAGATGCCAGTTCTTCAGCAATAATCAGGCTTCTTCTGGGGTGTTGCATATTAACTGTGAGCCATCTTTAGTGATAAATAGTTTGATGGGGAAGCCTCAACTGTAAGAAATTTCTTTGTCTCTGAGAAATTTTATCAAGATTTGAAATTCTTTTTGCTTGTGCATTGTCATCGCTGACAGGTCTGGGAAGATAAAGATGTCTTGGAATCTTTCTGGGACATCGGAAGAATTTCATTGTCCACGGACAAAATCCTAATTAACATTCTCGCAATGAATGGGACTTGTGTGGGTAATTCTTGGGTTTAGGGATTCTATGGATGTGGTCTATGATGAGATTTTGAGAGGTGCAGTGAGGGAGAATAAGTGCCATTAGGTCAGTAAGGTAAGGGCTTGTTCACACGACGCTTTTGTGATCTGTTTTACGGATCCGTTTTACGGATCCGCAAAACGGATCTAACAATTGTCAGTGTGATTAACATTGCGTTCAATGGCATAAGCGCATTGCCGTTCTCACGGGAGGTCAGCGATGCGCTTTTGAGAGCTCTCCTGCACTGCGCTTTTCGCATCCGCTTTAAGAATTGACATGTCAAGTGAAAGCCCATAGGAGATAATGCACCTGTCCAAAAGTGCTCCACACTCCGGGTAGGTATCAGCGGCACTTTGCATCCTGAAAGCGGATGCGAAAAGCACAGTGGGCAGCTGGATGGACGGGGGATCGGAGGTGAGCGGCGGCTGGATGGACGGGAGATCGGAGGTGAGCGGTGGCGGCTGGATGGACGGGGGATCACAGGTGAGCGGCGGCGGCTGGATGGAGGGGGGTTCGTAGGTGAATGGCGGCGGCTGGATGGTGTGGGATTGGAGGTGAGCGGCGGCTGGACGGTGAGGTGAGATGTGGTTCTGCTGGGGGATGGATGGGGAGGTGAGGTGCTGCTGGGGGATGGATGGATGGATGGGGAGGAGAGAGGGGAGGTGCTGCAGGGGGATGGATGGATGGATGATGGGTGATGGATGGGGAGGTGAGGTGCTGCAGGGGATGGATGAGAGAGAGAGAGACAGAGAGAGAGAGAGAGAGAGAGAGAGAGAGATTTTTTTTTCTTGTTCTCCTCAAAACGTATCCGGAAAGCGGATCCGCAAAACGCGACTCAGAAAGCATACAATACGGATCCAAATAAAGTATCAACTGTTGCGTTTTTTCGGATCCGCTTTCCGAATACGCTTTTCACTCCTCAAAAACGGATCCGTAAAAAGGATCAAAAACGTTGTGTGAACAAGCCCTAAGGAGCAAGTTGATCTGAGGTAACTGATTCTGGAATTCCTCCTTTGTTATTCCATAGGGACCTGTCTTCCAGGTCAATCATTTTGGCTGAGAGGCATTGGACTTCCTCCTCCAGGGCAGAGTTGGCGTCGATGAGCGCATTGTGATAGTTGGCGAAGTCAGACATTTTTGATTTTATATGCTCCACACATGCAGCCAACGTTTGAAAATACTACTTGAGATTGTACATCACTTGTATCAAATCAGCATGCAGGGACGTTCTAAAGGAGGAGAAGAGCTAGTGTAAGGTGTTTACTGTCAGCAGTTGATCTTCCACTTGCTCCTGTTGTTGTAGCTCGATTGACTCCACGCTGGGGGACATTGATGAAGGTGATGAAGGAAATTGCAGTCCTCTTTTAGAAGGAGTTTTACGTTGGGTTTAGGGGAAAAACTCCAGGAGTTTCACCGGCTTGCTTCTAGAATTCTTCTTAGATTTTGAATAGCTGGAAACGGTAAGTAAGTATGTTTGAGTAATAATAAGACTTAACAACAGGGGGCGTTTTTTTTCTCTTCTTCTTCTTCCTCTTATTTATTGCAGAGATAGAGAAACTCCACCAGACCGGTGTAAGTTAAATATTGATTTCAATACTCAAAACAAATAACCGGACAGAGAAGAGGTTTAGTTTAAGTTCCTCTGGACCCCTTGATGTGATATAGGGGTATGCTTTGTAGGTGGTCCAAGCAGCTTATCAGCACAGTACTGCACTCCAATGGTGAAAATGATGTCAGCTTGATTTCAAACAACTATCAGGGCTATCTGTGAAATGTCCACATGAGCAAGTGCTGCTGCTTGTTACAGGTGTCTGGGCTAAGGCAGGTGTATAATGTCCAGTCACTACCTTTTTTGCAAGCAGGACTGTGACTCAGAGGCAGTTGAGAGCTACGTAATAAGCCCATGTAAGCTGATTTGATTAAAACTGTGGTCAGGCAGTGCAACAAGTAATAAGCCCAGGTAAGCTGATTTGATTAAAACTGTGGTCAGGCAGTGCAACAAGTCCTGTTAAGCCTGATTAATTTTGTCACCCGGCTTAATGTAACCAGGCCTCGCGGGCAGCGAGGACTGGAATACAGAGCAGTGTTGTGGGCATTCGGGTTGACAGCTCTGAAGTGTATGTGTACAAGTCCACAGGTGGCTGCGTAGTAAGCTGCAGTGGGGAGGCTAATGACTGAGCTCCACGGCACGGGTAGTATGAACAGCTGTTGTGAGCGGTAGGACCCGTGATGTATGTGGAGGAAAGAGAGCAGTCACAGGCCCAGAAATGTAGCGCCCGCCCCGCCCGCAATATGAGCAGATCTGTGGAGTACTCACCGGACCCAGGGACCAAAAGCTGAAGCTGGGAAGGGAGATCTGAGGTCTTGACACTGATAAGTCTCCGTAAGGAGACGGAAGGCAAAAATCAGGAATAGGCTGCAACAGCAGATCATCTATTAGTGCGCCGATGGTGCCAGGCTTAGTATGCCTCAGAAAGAGAATGCCCAGAACTTGGGTTATATACCAGATAGTGGGCTCCAAAAGATTTTAGAGCCCTCCTTATCTTCTACTCTATCGATTTTTGCAGTATAACTGCAAATTTTGGCTATTTTGAGGTTTGATTGAGCCGGATTCAAGAGTCCCCAGAGAAGCATACTAGGGAAACGTCTGCTCATGGTTAGGTTAGGCCATGCCCCCTAAAGACATTATCCTATTGATTTTACTTTAGTCATGAGATGAGAGAAATGTTATGTGCTCTAAGTGCACACAGGTTTCTATGGTTGCTTGACTATAACTCTGTTATCTGATTAGAGCAGAGAGTGACATTACCATGGACGAACAGAGCTCACTCCCTCACTAAGGAGTCAAGAATCCAGAGGCCAATATTTTTTCAAGAAGACAATGTGTCAAAATGATTTAATTGATCTCCAAAATAGATCACTTCCTGGAAATGGCAATTTTAACGACATTTAGACTGTTGCAAACTGAAGTTCTATTTATTAGAGGAACAGATTCAGTGCCAATCAAGAAAAGATTAAATTCTTGTCCGCATGGACATGGAACCTGACATATTTAGATACCAGATAAAGACTGTCTGACCAAAAAGGGCCATAACAAGCTATAAGACCACCAGAGGATATGGAGCAAAGACCCAATAGCACCACAAGATCTCCAGCACTGTTGCGAGTAGTTGGGATAAATCAATGACAATCTAAATGAGGCATCCAAATTTCGTGCAAGCTGATGAACCATGGGCCAAAGACATTGCTTTCATTGAGATTTGAAAATGTTTAGCTTAGTCCCTTTTCAGTTAAGTATACTTGCTGCCTTTATAAATGAGAATTTGTTTAATATAATATCAAAGAATAAACTTGCACATTTTGACTGTTTAGGTACGGAGGAATGTCACAACTGGGATATCTTTAACATTGAAGCATAACAGTTCCTTTAATACCCGTCCTATAAAAGAGCCAGCAGAGTGTTTCCCCAAACTCATGCAGCCACAAAAAACTCTTTGATGCCCATAATTTACAGCTATTGAGTGCCCTATAACACTGCAGTACTCCATAACAAAGCCAGACAGTTTCTTAAAGGGGTATTTCAATTTCATTGATTATATTTAAACATATAGGCAAACATAAAAAATAAAGATTATTACCAAATACATTACTTCTGATTTTGCTACTCTTCAGAGTTAGGAGCAGATCTCATCTCCTGCTTTTTGTACACAAGCTTCCCTAGTTATTGGCCACCTCTCATTGCTCTAACAGGCTTTAGCAGTGACCAGAATGGTCGTGTCAAACCCTGCTATTTGTTATTTTCAAGACTGAGCTTGTTTACATAACTTACTGACAAACTTTAACCCTTTAGAGCTCTTTAGCCTTGTGGACTACTGTTTATGAAACTCCAGCACTAATTTCCCTATATCACTGCTGTAGAATCTCCCATAGTCTAACTAGAAACTGTGAGCCTGTAACTGGCTATGGCTCAGAGAAACAGCATGGTGAGACAACCCTTGGTAACAGTGCAGTAAAAATATAGTTCAACTACATAAATGTGAAACTTACTGTTACCATGTACCCATGCTGCTTTTCTCCTTCACTAGGAGAAAACTATACATAGACAGACATTCAGTGACCACTCTTATATGTTATAGACATAAGTTATCTTTGGATGCACAAAAGCACAGAGTCCTGACATTACCTAGGCTCTGCAACTGTCCAGGCACATCTAAGATGCTTGGGTGGTATATAATTGTTCATTCCAAAAGTTGTCAAGAGGTAAAGGAGTTAGAGAGAACTATAGTGAAGTTTAAATTGTAGCCATTGATCATTAACTGTATAAAATGCATGTCCTCCATGTAATCTGATCATTCATGTTGCAAAGGGAACCTCTTTTACCTTGGTAGCAAAAAAGTTCTATCCTTGGAAATATGGATATTTAGTTCAAAATCTTGTCAATTGTCTCTCAAAAAATGTCTTTGTGTTCAATTGCAGTATAACTTAATTAGAGATAATCATTCAGGTAAATATGTATATGGTATTTGATATCACCATAGATTTACTGATTAAAAGTATTCAACTGACTCTAGTGCATATCTTGATTTTTCAGGAAACATGACATGAAAGATCCCAACTCTTAGAGTGACTTTAATTTAGAAAATTAGTTGAAAAAACCCTATGACAAAATTTAGAGTTTATACAGTTGTTACTTTTTTGTTTAGAGAGAGGCCACAAAGAGTGTCTCTCATTCTAGAGGCCCTGTCGCATTCATGCATTTCACGGACAGCCAATTAGAGGTGTTGTCTAGTAGTGGGAATTTTTTTTTAAGGGACAGTCTGGATGAAAATATAAAACAAGCACTACTCTTTTGCCTCATCCCCCATTGCTGCTGTTCCTATGCACAGTGGGTCCTCACTAATCTCCACTTCCTGGTCCTACCTTGAAATACCCACTCAGCCAATCACTGACTGAGGTAGGTCACTACTGCAGCCAGTGATTGGCTTAGTGGGCACTTCCTATGTGTCAAGATGAGACCTATGCTGGAGAAGAAAAAAGTATCCTGCTGGATGATCACTTAAAATTGAAAAATAACTGTATGTAACACTTATTTTTTTTCCTGCATTGGCACTTCAAAAGACATGAACACTTAAAGAGGAATTTATCATATCTTGTTTAATTGGCTGGGGTTTAGCACAAAGGGGAACACTTTAATTGATGCCAGAAATTGAGGTAAATTATAGCAGAAATGCATGTCAGCTCAAGGTTGGCAAATATTTCCATTTTAGGACTGCCAAAAGGCACACTAAATATATTATACATTTGGCATGTCTTACTCCTGTGCATTAAGATTGGTGTATGAAGTGCCATATTTAATGAATTTCTCTGTAGCTGTAGATTCCCTCATAAGTTATAACTAATTGCAGAAAGTCCTAGCAATAAAGCAATCTGTGATCAGCATTCCTCTGGGGGACAGTTCACACAAAAAAAAAAAAAAAAGATTGTTGAGGTTTGTGAGCACTTTAAAGAAGGACTAATGCAAGTTCTTCATAAAACTTTTTCTAGCTCAGTGTCTTCAGACATAATATAAAGAACTTGTATCTCATGTCTTCTGGATATATGTCAAATTGTGAGGGGGCCCCGAAACCAAGATAGGGTAACATGGAAGGACAGACGGTGTAAGCCCTAACATAAAGCTCCACCCTCCCCCCCAAAGCTGTCACTGCCTATTTGCTGGCCCAACCCTAAGGGATTGGCAACAACTGGAAGACAGTTCCTACACTGGTTATGTAAAACCCCTAACAAAACAAGACAAACACAATAGAGAATAGTAGGACAGAAATAGGTCAAACCAGAGATAGCAAGAAAGTACCGAGACAAAAGGCAAAAAAATGGAGGTAAAAAAAGTGGGCATAAAGGTCAGTAAAGGTCATCCAAACCACACAGAACTCAGGATGAATAGAGGAGTGGTGAAGGCAAATGTCTATCACCACTCAACTAAATTAACTGCAACCCAGCACTAGGGCTAGCTGGAGTAACAGACAGTTGTAGTAGATCACCACCCAGCAGGCACAGGATTCAGACAGTGTTCAGACTAGCACCAATAAACATGTACAATTTAGCACTGAATCATGGCCAAAAGCACAGTCTCTGCCATACTCCACGAGAAGGGAACAGGCATATTCATTACAGAAATATGTAACAAGCATGAGCTAAAATATATCTATAATTTTGTGATGGAAAACCAATAGATATTGTAAATGTGGAGGCCCCAACAGTAAATGACAAAAAGTGAAGATTGAGACAAGGTAAAAGACAAAGAATTAATGTTATTTTCCATCATTTAACTTTTTTCTTCATATTTTAGTCATTCCGGAACATGTGACAGAAACAAAAATGAATTTCTAAGCTAAATATATAACTATGCTTTTGGGGACTATTACTACCCCCCATTTCATCTTAGTAGCCATGATAAGTCCGTTTTCTGCAACCAATCAATCTTGGCAGAGATTAACCAACTGCCCAATGAGACAGATTATCAGATTTATAGTCAAACTACACTGACTTTCAAAACATACTCTTGAATTTTGTTGCATGGATATTTGGTTTACAGTTCACTGTGTTGCAGATTCACAAATGTTCCTGGTGCCATCTTTGCATCCCAGGAACCTGTAGACACAGACTGTCTGATACCTTAGACTTTTATCAAGTTAGCCACACCTGAGAAGGGTTGTCCAGGACTTACTTTTCCATAGTCATATCTAGTATTGCAGCTCATGCACATTCAGGTTGCAATGTCAGACACAGTTTATAGCACAAATGTGCACTGTTTTAGGAAACAAACCAGTCCTAGTCTTGTCATCCTGGACAGTCCCTTTACAGTGCGTGCACCTTTAAAATTCTTATCTGCTCAAAAAAAGCAGAACATTACAGTGTTCCAATTTTGCTTGTAGCTAAATAAAAACTCTGAATGTACCTTAAAGGGGTTGTCAACTTTATAATGTTTTATGTTTATTACAGTATGTATATCATAGGAAATCATTTTTTTCTAATACATGTATTAAACCTTCTGTTCCTGTACCTCTTTAAACCAATGTAGAAGGCCCCTATCTGGAAATAAAAAAGGAACAGCCCACATTTATGTCGATAGTAATGTAGTACTGGCTCCCATGGAAGTACTGAATGGACTAAACATGGTGTCAGTCATGTGACCTCCTGGTATTCAATTAATAGCAGGGTTACATGACATCTATGGGGAAACTGAATAGGAGGTGGGATAAGTACCTATTACACATTAATTGATATGATATAAGTGTGAGAGATGTGAAAAACCCATTTAAGCTTTCTAAAAACCTTTATTGAATTTTAAATACGGTACTCCTGTATCATCATCTTTATTTATCTATTTATCCAGATTTTCTTCATAAACTATGAATTCTTTGGTTCAGGATTACAAGAAGATGTTTTACCTGATATTACAACACTTAAAAAATTCATATCTACAATATATCCAAAGTAAGTAATATATAGTATGGGGAAAAAGACCAGTCTAATCTCAGAGCAGACAATATTTTGGTCTACCACAGGCAGTGCCGCCTCTTATATATTGTAGTTGCTGCTATATAAAACAGTATAAACAGTATAATAAAACAGTATAATCAACCTGTACCTCATCCTGAGGATGCACAAACAATTGAAAAGATGCAGCGGGTCTGAGCCTGCACAAGGATGTTCTGCCTGCACCCGCCGGAGGAGAGCAGTGCCGCCAGGGGCAGACTGCACCTCCCCCAAACTACGCCACTGCATGCATGCTCATCATCAGGCTGGCCATGCTGTAGTCAACTGCAGCCCTCCTGAATCAAACTTGACACTATACAAAGTAGTGTGACAATGCATTCGGGGAGGACAGTTGGTGGCTACACTTCAGAAGTGAAGAGTTCCTGACTAGCCGTGCATCTACAGTTCTATACAGCTTATTTTGGGGCGCATTTTGCCGCATATTTCGTGGCGTACTGCGCTCTAATACTAGCAAAATGCGCCCCAATCATTACGGTAATCCACAGTTCTCATAGATAACTATGGATTACGCCTTGTATTGTACGCCCGGGAAGATAAGTGATAAGCGCCGCGAGTAATGCTGCCGGCCCCCCGCGCTGCGGGAGTACGCGCCGATCAGTGCGACTCCACAAACACCCGGCGTAATTGCGGGGCGTGCAGTATGCCCCGCAATGAAGCCCGGTGAACTTACCCTCACACATATGGAATGTCCACACCTATGGCCATACACATAATAATAAAAGTAAAAAAGCACATAAATAAAACACATATAACATCAGTAAAGTTTATCCTAAAGTGAGCCTAAGTAATAAGATTCCCCCCCCCCAAAAAAAAGAACTGGACTTCCACTTTAATAAGTACATTAAAATAATTTAGTGCATAATTTTTTCCATTTTTTTTCCATTTGACAACCTTTTTAACCATGTATTTTGATTTCTGATTCACGATCTATCTATCTATCTGACAACATATAACTAGTGCTGAGCGATTATTATCAACAAAGTTGAAATCAGCACGGTTTTTATGGTGATCGGATTTTTTCGATCACGCGATAATTTAGGTGAACATCTGCGCAGAATCTATTAATGTTGCGCCATGTTCAGCGCTTCCTGAAATTTTGGCGGCCAGCAAATCAGCTTACAGAATAGAGCAGGGTGAGCTGGGTGTGCGACGTCATGACTGGTTGTGTATGGTTGCGATTGGCTGGAAAAATCACATGACCTGGTTTTACATACAACAGCCATTCCTGTTCAGCCTCAGTGTTAGTGTGTCTCATAAGAGAAGGACGTGTGCTCGGTCTCTGTCAAAACAGCTCAGCGAAACTGTTCTATCTGTTCACACAGACAGCTATGCTTTTAGCTGTGAACATTAGAACTTAGGTAGATTAGAGATTTGCAGATTTTAGTAACTTAGGCTGAGAATTTTAAAGGAGCATCTAGCGCTGTACAGTCGTGGGTGAGAGGGGGGGGCTAGGGGCTCCGAGCGAACACAAACAGACAGACAGGCTCTTTAAAGGAGAGTGGATACTGTGCAGCCCAGACTTTGTTTAGACCCTGCTTTTGGAAATGATTTTTATTAACAGTTTTCTGGTAAAATATTACTTGTATGTTGTGCAGCCTGAACTTATATTAGGATACAGATCTTTTCTAGTAACTGCAGGTGTATTTGATAGGTGCAAAACTCAACTTTTATTATCCGTATACATTTCAGATAGATGTTTTTTTCACTTTGGCGCAGTCCAGCTTTGTTCATTGAGGCACCTTGCACTTAAATTTGAATACGGCAATTTTGTAGTCAGCACCGTTGTATTGATAGGTGCAAAAAATACCTTATATTATCCGTATACATTTCAGATAGGTGTTTTTTCACTTTAGCGCAGTCCAGCTTTGTTCATAGAGGCACCTTGCACTTAAATTTGAATACAGCAATTTTGTAGTCACCGCAGGTGTATTTTTTTTCCAACTTGTTTTTATTCATTTCTCAATTTTAAAACAAACATACTTGTTCAACTGGGATGGGGGGGGGGGGAGGGGAAAGGAGGGTGGTGGGAGGGGTAGAGAGGGTGCATGTGGATAGGGAAGTATACATACAATGCCGGTACTACTTATAAAGTCTGTTTGCTGCAATCATGGAGAGTAGTGGATTAAACAGAAATCACAATGTGATCAGTCAGGCCACTGTACAGAGTTATTGCTAGGGATAGAGTCCCGAGCGGTGGATCCCTGTAGAAATGATAGAGTCTCTGGTGTGAGTTTTCCGTCTCGCGTTGAGATCCGAGATCGTCGTCCGAGGCTCCTAGGACTTAGTTAGTGGCTCGAGGATTGACTCCATCTAGCTGAACTAAGGAGGTTTATCGCAGTTCTTGCCTTTATAATAGTAACAGATTTTTATTGACATACACACACATCAGGTGAGGAATAAGGGATATACGGTTGGGGGGGAGGGAGTCGAGGACACGTGGAACCACCTCCACTTCTGTGTAGTCGTTTGATAATCGTCTTGTAAGGTTGGCATGGTAGACTAAGGATGATTATTATCAGTGTCGCCGCCAAGTGCCTGTCCGAGATACCAGGTCGTGGAGCAAAAGCATGTTCTAATGCGTGTTTGTATGTGGCTTGGGAGTATGTTAATTATGGGTTGCCATGTGAGGAAGAACTTTTCCACTCTGCTTTCCTTTTGGAGGGAGGCCTCCACCCAGTCCATGCGCAATAGATACGTCAGTTTTTCTAGGAAAATACGTAGTGTGGGGACGCTGGGACCTATCCATGTTTGGAGGATAGTTTTTCGTGCTGCCGCTGATATGCAGAAAATTAGTTGTTTAGTGTGGCCTGGAAGTCGCCGTTCCGTGTCTCGTAAAATGCCAAAGAGGGCCCATTCTGGAGTAAGTGGTGCAGAGAGTGCAGTATGGGTGGTTAGAAATGTATGTATTCGTTTCCAAAATGTTTGACTGACCGGGCAGGCCCAGAAGCAGTGGTATAGATTTGCCGTGCCCTCCCCGCACCTAGAGCACGATGGCGACGCGCAGCCCCCCATGATGTAGTTGCGGCCAGGAGATAAGTATCCCCGGTGCAAAGTTTTCAGGGCCATCTCCCAGTAGGAGACACTGGCAATGTGTTTGGATGCCTTCAATGTAGCTTCCAGCATCTCCTCCACTGTTATATGGGGTAGGTCCGCCGTCCACCGCACCAGGCCACCCTCCCTAGACTCGTATTGTAATGGTGTATTAAGCGATTTGTAGAAGTTTGATACTTGACCACGTGTTGCCTGCGTGTCTTTCAGTCTCCCTAGCATGCTGTCATTCCATTCTCTGTCCCCAAACCGTCTGATCACCCCGGTCACATAGTTCTGGAGTTGTAAAAAATGGAAGACGTGGGGTGTAACAAAGTTGTATTTGATGCAAGCTTGATTAAATGTGAGGGGTGCTCTCCTCTGAGGATCCACCAGGTCGCCCACCGTCCTCAGACCACAAGAGTACCACCGCCGAAAGATAGAGTGAGGCTTGCCCGTCTGGAAGGCGGGATTACCCAAAAATGATAAGCCCAGTGAGGTCTCCTCCGACAGCGAGAATTTACGACGGGCCAGTCGCCATGCCTTCCAGGGTGTCAGAAGAAGTGGGTTAAGTTTAACTTCTGATGGGAGATCACGGAACGAGAGGTGAAGGAGGTTAGTCAGAAGAATACCTGGACAGGAGCTTGCTTCAAGTTGTGTGGGTGAGAACGCCTGGGCCCCGGTGAACCAATCTTTTATTATACATAGGTTAGCTGCTATGTTGTAAGATTTGATGTTTGGGAAGTTAATGCCCCCGCTGGATTTTGGTTGTTGAAGAACATGAAGGGGGATCCTCGCCCTTCTGCCCTGCCATATGAAAGTCCTGAACGCTTTATTAATAAGTTTCTCGTCTCTCGGTCGGAGGGCCAAGGGTAGGGACCGAAATAAGTATAATAGCTTAGGAAAAAGGATGAGTTTAATGAGATTCGCCCTGCCAATAAATGAGAGAGTGAATCCTGACCATGTGTTTAGGCTAGCGTTCAGGGTTGTCATAAAACTATTAAGGTTTGTTGAGTATAGCTTACTGGGATCTCTGGTGATTTGAACCCCCAAGTAGGAGAGGGATTGGGGCTGCCAGCGTAACGGATAGCTATGTATCCAAAGTGGGCGACTGGGCCCCGTTAGTAACAAGGCCTCAGATTTATCTAAGTTCACTTTGAATCCCAATAACCCCCCTTTAATTTCAATTTCTCTCAATAGTTCTTGTAGGCACTCCTGTGGTTTTGATATGAATATTAACAGGTCATCGGCAAAGGCCGAGACCTTGACCTCTGTACTGCCCACTCTGATGCCCCTGAATCCGTCCCAGGCCTGGATATATCTCAGGAAGGGATCCAGGGCCAGATCAAACAGTAAGGGTGAAAGTGGGCATCCCTGTCTTGCCCCCCGCGCCAGAGGGATTGGGAGTGAGTTGACACCATTAATTGTTAAGAATGTGGTTGTATGGGTTTGAAGAAGCTGTAGAAACTCTAAGAAGGTAGCTCCAAAGTTACGTGCTCGCAGAGAGGTGTTGAGAAACTGCCAGGAGATTGAGTCAAAGGCTTTCTCAGCATCTAAGCTGAGGAGCATTGTAGTGGGGTATTTGTTGATGTGGGATGCTACCGTTGCTGCCACTGCGGTTCTAATGCCTTTAGTTGAGTGTCGGCCCCTTACAAAGCCTAATTGAGACGATGTTAGCAGTGCTGGCAGGCAGTTTTGGAGCCTTGTCGCAAGGATGGAAGTCAGGATTTTGTAATCTGTGTTTAGTAGCGAGATGGGGCGGTATGAACCCATCTCCTCTAGATTTCTCCCTGGTTTGGGCAGTATGATGGTACGTGCTTCCTGGAAGTTCGTGATAGCAATCTGGTTTTGGTATATGTCGTTAAGAAGCTTTGTTAGAGTTGGGGTTATGTCAATTTTGAGGAGTTTGTAATATTCACCTGAGAGTCCGTCGGGACCTGGGGATTTATTGCAGTTGAGTGCTGAGATAGCCCTTTCCACCTCCTGGAGGGATATAGGGGCTGCTAGTTGTGATTGTTGGTCAGCTGACAGCTTGGGCAGTGTTGCTGCGTTTAAGAGGTTCCATGTTGCCAGGGAGTCATATGGGCGTTCCTTGTATAGGTTTTCATAGAAATGTGTGAAAGCCTCCAGTATTTCTTTGTTACTTGTTAGCATCTGACCTGTGGTGGGATGCCGAATTTTAATTATGTATTTCTTGGCAGTGTGGGGCTTAGTTAAGCGGGCTAGTAGTTTCCCGGACTTTCCTCCCCACCTAAAGAAGTTATTTCTCGTCAGTTCGGACTGCCACTTGGCCTGGGCTAGCGTGTAGGCATCTAGGAGTCTCTTGGCCTCCAGATAGACTTGTCGGTGTGCCTCATCAGGAGAGGTCAGAAGTTGTCGGTGGGCCGTCAATAGGTCATTGTGGAGCCTAGTATATGCCTGCTTGTGGCGTTTGCGCTGTAGTGCAACATAGGCTATGACATGGCCCCTCATTACTGCTTTTGAAGTCTGCCATAATAGGGGTGTATCTACCTGGGGCGTGCGATGGTCATCCAGGAAATTATTCCAATGCGTCGTGAGATATGATCTGAAGTCATCTGACTGCGCTAAATAAGCAGGGAATCGCCATATTCTATGCATGGTCTCTGGGAGAGCTAGGCTGAGGCGCAAACTAACAGGTGCGTGATCTGAAATCATAATCTCCTCAATTTTTGTGTTTTTTGTCCTGGACATTAAGGAGTCAGAGATCAAAAAGTAATCTATACGTGAGCTAGTGCAGTGGACCGCGGAAAGGTGAGTAAAGTCCTTCTCTGACGTGTGTTGAACCCTCCAAGGGTCACACAGGCTCAGGTGTTGCATGAGATGGAGGATGCTCTGGGCCGTTCGAGTGTCATGGGTGGTGGGCGACGACCTGTCCAGGTCCGGGGAGAGCACGGCATTGAAGTCTCCCGCTATTATGAGATTGGGGAGGTCTCTAGTTGATAGGAATTGCAGGAGTTTAGAGAAGAAACCAGTATTGGGGGTGTTCGGTGCGTAGATATTCAAGAGGCTATATTTAGTGGAATTAATTTGGATTGATAGGTATAAATACCTGCCCTCTGGATCAGCACTTTCCTCAAGTATTTGGTACTTCAGGGAGGTGCTGAAGATTATGGCAACTCCTCTGGTTTTGACTGTGTTGTTTGCTGTTACGCATTGCGCTATCCAGGGGGCCCGTAACGTGCCACCCTCCCCTTCCCTCCAGTGGGTCTCCTGTAAAAATGTGATGTCTGGGTGTAGTCTTTTCAAGTGCGTGGTTACTCTCCTACGCTTTATGGGATCATTCAGTCCTGCCACATTCCAGGATAATATGTGTATTGTGTCTCGTGTTGTGACATCAGCAGTGTTGGTGTCATGTATGTTAGTCATCCTACCCCACTTCTCGGCGGTCTGCAACAAAGGAATTTTTTTCCAAAAGTTCCAGGCAGCCCGTCCCAGCGAGCAGGCCAATCTGGTAGTTGGGTAGAATGGGGTGATCCACGTGTCCTCGGGGTGGGGGGGAGGAAGACATACTGAAACGAAAGGAAGAAGGGTGAGAAACAGGAAAACAATTCTGCTATTATCATAGCTTGTAAAAGATAGTGTAACATTCTAGTTTCAAACATTTAACATTTTAAACACCGAGGCTGTACTATTCTAAGTGCATTCAGCTTGTCATTCTTGTGAGTTCTTGGGGTGTGTTCAGTCACCCGTCTGGTTCTTGATGGTCTCGACGGAATCGTGCCTCCGCTTGAGCTGGGTCAGTGTAGTAGGTTGTTCGGCCTTCATGTGATACTTTCAATTTAGCAGGGTACAAGAGCTGGAACCTGATCTGGTTTTCGAGTAGATGTTTACAGATAGGCGAGAACAGTCTCCGCTTTGCTGCCACCGTGGCGGAGAAATCCTGGAAGATGAGAATTTTATGACCTTTGACTTCAAGGGATTGTTGTCGACGATAGGCTCGCAGTATCTGCTCTTTTACTACGAAGTGCAAAAACTTCACTATGGTTGGGCGCGGGCGTGGGTTGTTGCCTGTGGGTATGGCACCCATACGATGAACTCTCTCCGTGATTGGTAAAACCTGGGATAGTGTGAGACCTAGTGTAGTCGGAATGTCCTGGGAGACAAAGCGTTCCAGACTCTCTCCTGTAAAGGTTTCAGGAATTCCGACGAAACGGAGATTGCTCCTGCGGCTTCTGTTCTCTAGTTCGTCTATCTTATCTTGTAGTAACCTGATTTGTTGGTCATGGTGTGCAGAGTCTTGTTGTAACTGTAGCTGTTCGGATTCGTGTGTCGCTGTTCTCGTCTCAAGATCGCTGATTCTCTGCGCGTTGTTAGTTATTTGGGCTAAGGCCGAGTTCACCGAGGCCTGAAATAGATCCAACCTTTTATCTATTAGGGGCATTATTATGTTGGAGACTGCCTGTACTATAGAGGTGATATGTTGTTGTTCCAAGGCAGAGGGCCCTGCCGGGCTGGAGGGTGATGGCCAATGCTCCGTTGGGCTATCTCGCTCAGGACGGGTAGCCATGGTTGGAGATGTAGAGCCTGTCTTCTGTTGAGGTGTGAGCCCCTTTGTTTTCGAGCGTAAGTTAATAGCTGAAGTTGTGTGCCTCTGGGAGGTATTATTTGGCTTTTGTTTTTTATGGCTGGTAGGAGCACTTGGTGTTAGGTATTTTCTCATAGCCGACGAGGCGTGGCTTGATTAGATCTGTTGCTGATTTCGAACGGGTGACCCTAGTATGGTCTAAAGTCACATGGTATATTTCCACAAGAGCTAAAGCCTCGGTGTTAGGTGTATGGAACCTCTAGCGATGGTCTACCATCCTCAGTAACGCGCTTGTTGTGGGATATTTGTCTAGGGCAAGTTATCTGCGGGTCACTGTCAGGAGGGTCTCGTTCGAAGGAGAGTTATCTGCACCGTTACTGTCCTTGGCTACGTTGTATTCCACTCCTTGCCGATACAATGGCGGCACAGATTGAATTGCCTGTCGAGCAGTTCTTTATTATTGGCTAGTTGGTTTCAGAGTTGAGGGGTGTTTTTTAAGCACAAGGAAAGTGGTTTCCTGCTGTGGATTACTCGCTGGTATTGGGAAGAGACTGGACTGTCCTCAGGGTAGGTAGTGAGGCTCGACGCTTGCCAATAAGTTGTTGTTTCAGTGGGGATTTATAAATGTGTGCAGTCTGCTCATGCGTCAGCAGGTGGCAGTGTTGTACTGTGGATGGAGCCTGATGTTCGGTTTGTAGGGGAAATTTTTGAGCTCATGGGAGCTCGAGAACAGTCATTTTGGGGAGCAGTTCGGGGTAAGGGTTTTTTCCTGTTTAAAAGCTTTTCAGTAATTTTTGATAGGCGGTTTTGGGTCGCGCGTTTTTTCCCCCCATTTTGTTGGGGTTTTGCGTGTCCGGGTAAAATGGGTATTACCCTGCTTGTCACAGGTGGCGCTGTGATGTTGCTGGCTATCTCTGGTGATCCCCCTTTACGGATTGTGAGGGGCGGCTAAAATGGCGGCCGTTCCCGCCACTGGTGCAGTGATGGTTGTGGCTGATGGGGAAGATGGCGGGCGGCTTTCCCGCCAACAGCCTGCGGCGGGTGGTGAGGCCGTCAGGCGCTTTTACTGGGTCCCGATCACTGGAGGATTCCCCCCACGGAACGCGCTCACCCCTTGCGGTGTGAACCCTGCGGGGCTTAATCCTGGGCTGGCTCTGGTTGGACCCGCGTCGGACGCCGTTCCCCCTCTCCTGTGCGGATGCAGGGCTGCGCCGCGATTCCCCCCGGGCCCCGTCTCTCGACTCCCTCTTCTGGTGGTCCCAGACGTCGGGAAGTGCGGTGAGTGTCACCAGAGTCGCGGCTGTCTCAGGCAGGCGCCCGTCTCCTCTCAGCGTCTGCGGGTTCGGCCCCCACCCCCGGGGTGCTCGGTCGGTGTCGCGGATGCCGGCCGATGGATGTGGGGGCCTTTGGGGGGGATTGGGATCGTCGTCCCTAGATCCTTGATCCTGGTGTGGTTCACCACCACCCGCGGCCGCGGGTCGTGCTGGTTGATCGCTGGTCCTCGGCCTCTCTGCCTGTGCGGTGTGGCTGAGGCGCTGCTTGGCCTCCTGACCACCGGGGTTGGTGAGTGAGGGCTCGTTCGTCGCGTCCCGGTCTGCTGATTCTTTCCCGGGGTGGTCGCTGTAGGGGGTGCTTCTCGATGGCTGCTGTACTCTCGGAGTGTGGGGGACTCTTTAAAATGGGCGCCTCAAGCGTCCCGCCCCCCGGAAATCCAGGGCAGCATTTTAAAGGGGGTTTTTTCATCTAAAAAATTTTATAGGTGATGAAAGAAATTTGTGCTTTTCTCGTCCTTCCGGTCAAAACCGTTTTAATTTTTATATGGCTCTGTGTATTCGACTTTGTAATTGTAAATCTCATCTGCAGGACCCGGGGAAACTTCTAGTTAAAGTAAAGCTAATTTCTGGTTTTGTCTGAAAGATCAGATGACAAACAAGCTCTCAGTGTCCAGAGTTCTGTGCTGCCACGACCTGTGTGATGACTTCACTCGCTGCTATCAGATAGAACAAATACCGGGGGAGGGGAAGAAGTACACAGGTCGGTCATTTGGGGAACCAGAGAGAGCTCAGAAGGTGATAAAATCACTTGTAGCTTCTTAACAAAAAAGATGAACAACGCAATATATTTGGAAAACGTCTTCATTTAGTGTTCCCTACATGTAAGCTAATCCTTGTAGCGAGACAACCCCTTTAAGTATGAATGACAAAGTTTAATATAATACAGCTGTGAGCCCAATAACAAAAAGATCCTGGAGAACCCCTTTAATTTTCCATGTTCCCTTTGAGCACTCGCCTCTGTTCCCCGGCCTTCTGGCCAGGTAATATGAGGAATTATAATCCGGGTGTCTGGGCAGTACTTCCATAGTTATTTCATTTATTTGTCACTGTGTGTTCTGTTTTTTGTATGAGGATAGGGGGATGCGGCTCCCTCTTGGGATACTCCCAGGGTTTAGGGAAGAACGTGCGGCTGTTAGATTCTTCCCCCCCTCCCACTCCCTTTTTGTCTTTCTCTATTTTCTTTTGTACTGACATTTAGATCTTCTCCAGTCTCAATGTGCTCAGTACATACAATATGACTTCAGTCGTCTACAAAAATATCTGTCCCATTGGAGAAATGTATTTAATTATATTACAACATGGTGTAAGTTTCCTTATAGGGGTTTTACCACAAAGTAAAATTGACGTGGGAATCTTGCAAATTAATAAGCATTTTCACCATTTATCATTAATAAAAGTTATGCATCATATTAGTTTTAGCTGCAATCTTAGTGCTCCATATTGTACAGCTCATCACTATTAGATACAACCAAGAGCGCCTCAGTTCTGGCCACACATGCTCAAACATCACCTCTCCTCTCAGACAGCTGCTGTCAGTCTCTTCCCTGCTTAGTAATCACACACACCCACTGCTAGGCGAGTGTTCAACCCCAGGTGCTGTCACTCTACTCCCGTCCTCTGTATTCCTTAGTAAATAGTCAAACAGTGCAAATAAATAAAAAACAAACCTCAATCAGGTGTGTGCACTGATTTAAAAAAAAAACTTACATGTTTGATTCCTGCAGAGATTTGAGCCTAGAACCCCTTTTTGGAAGGCAGAAGTGCTAACCACTCAGCTACATTGTAGCTACTCACAGCTCTTTACATAAACAGACCTTTGTTTGACTAGAGTGAGCACACTGTGGGGAAAGGCATGGTGATGTCAGCCTGCTGGGTCACATGATATGCAGTTCAAACAAATCATACACACCCCTTTTTGAACACACAGAGAACTGAATCAGGGCAAACCAGGCATGAAATGACTTTGTGGCAAAACCCCTTTAAGCTCACATATGTTTATCAGCTGTTTGAACTTTGCCTATTCAGTGATCTTTTTTTTTTTCCCTCTGAAATTCGCTTGGCCCCTTGTTTGTGAACGGGTATCTGTGAACATGTTTTACTCCTGTTATTTCAATTAATTAAAGAAAGCTGTTATTATTATCTCACTGGACTACTCACAAGGTTTGTAGTTGGTATGTGGATGAGGTTTGGGCTCCTCACCCGGACTGATGCCAGGAGGAAGTTTGGGGTCTCCCAGTACTTCGGCAATGGAGACCACTGTCCTTGTAACCTCTTGCAGTTGCCTTCTGGCCCGGAGAGGGAGCAGGATATTAGTTTTAGCGGGGGCCCATCTTTTTTAAGGGTGGGTTTGTGATAGCTTACATCCTTGTGCACTTTTTTATGCATCTGGGTTGAGAGCACGTCTTTAAGGCTTTAAAAAAAAAAATAAATAAATAAATTACTCCTTCCAAAAACAGGCTGTGGAGTCGGAGTCGGTGCCTATTTTTGCAGGGTGGGAGTTGCATAAAATGGACCGACTCTGACTCCCAAAATATATAAAAGTTGGTCCAGTTAGTTTTCAATCAAAGAGCAAGAGGAAATTGGGTCCGGCCAGTGCTGCTGCTCCATATCTTTAGCCTTATCACATGAGGAGTGTAATTGATGACATGGAGCAAAGGGAAAGCGCTGCCCCAGGGGAAAAAAATTCCGCTCCCATAGGAAAGATTTCCCGCAAAATTTTTTCACCTGCTTTCAAAGAAGTAGAAGAGTTCAACCATTCATCAAAACTGACCGTGCATGAGGCAATTCCTTTATACCCTGACATTGTTAGAGATGTTGCCCCTGTGGTCACCACTACTGTCATTATATATACAGTCATCTTACCTATCTTATACATAAATGTGACTTGCAAGTATTTTTTTTTTTCCAACATGTTTTTATTGAAAAAAAAAAATTTTGAATGTAAAACAGCAATTACAAACCAGGGAAAGGTCATATAACATGGGACAGATGGGACTTGCAAGTATTTAGCATCTGCTTAGTTCTGCAGATTATTTCCTGTAACTACATTGTTACTGTTTTGCTCCTAAAAATCAAAGTGTTAATTTTTTATTATTTTGTTAGTATTTGGGAAATCCACCTTTTGGCTTTCAGCTCTGCCTGAATCCTTCTGGGCTCTGGATCAGATTCAAGCAGGTCATGATCAAAATCCGATCCCAGGTCTTTTCTACACATTCCCAATGTTGGTGCAGACTGGACTTGGATACAAATACAGCTTTTTCTTAACTCCACCCAGAAGTGTTCAAAAGATCAAAACATTGTTACCCTTTTGCTTGTCAGTGTCTGTTCTACCTAAATAGCTTGATTATTGTATCATAAGGGGATAAACAGCCTGATGTTTTACTACAGTAAAGTTATCACTTAAACATGCGCCGTGTATGAGGGAGTCAGGAGTCGGAGGTTTGGGAAATTGAGGAGTCGGAGTCGGGGCTTTGGCTTACCGACTCCACAGCCCTGCTAGCCAGTAGGGGGGAGTTTTGGATCATAATGGAGCCCCTTCCCACCATGACATCCATATAGTCTAATGGTTGTCTTCATGGACCCATCCCCAAGTTTTCTGAGGACCATTTTCTGCGTAATAATGGGAAAATTGAGTTTCAAAGTCAGAACCTGTTCATCTAGTAGGGTTTGCAGTGTAGCAATGTGGACCGTATACAGTACCGAGAATTATGCTATTGAGGAGAAACATATAGAGAAAGGGAATCCTGTGAACCTAAAAACAGCTCATCAATGAAAGAGGTCAGAGGAGATGTTGATCTGATGAGCAGTTGGGGCAAGTCAAGCAAATTTACTACCAGAACTGGCGCTCAAACCACCATCTTTGAACACACAACAGCACAAATGGGCCTAAACAGCAGATGAACAGTTTTGTTGATGTCTAAGAGAATCAAAGACAAGACTACATGGGCAAAACAAAGCAAAAAATGGATCACTTAGCAGTGGCCTGGTCAGGTGAATCCAGATTCTTCTTGCAGCATGATGATGAGAGGTTCTGGATTCGATACAAGTAACCCTTCCTGTCCAGTGTGAATAGCTGGTGGAGGTGGTGTAAGGTTGGGGGAATGCTTCCTTGGTACACCCTGGGTCCTCTGATATCTGTGGATACATATTTGGACAGTAGGGTTTATCTAAGCATTGTAGCCCACCAAGCTTTTTCCTTCATGGCAGCTGTTTGCCCCATGGCAGAAGGACACTGTTAGCAGGGCATTGCACCGTGCCACCATGGTCCTATAGTCGTTTTTGGTTCCAGGGACATGACATTGAGTTTTCCAGCATCTCTGGGATGAGGTGGAATGGCTTATTCAGAACATGTCAGTATCACCAACTATAAGAAGCCATCATTTCCGCATGGGCCAGTATTCCTACAGAAGGCTTTCAACCCCGATTGGAACCTATGTTGTGGTTCGGCCCTTGTTTTCCTGAAGGAGGGGTTTGCACATTGCAGACAGCGTTTGGAAAAAAGATTTTAAAGCTAAGGTGAAAGAGAGAGGAGCCGAGCGTGCAAGTGCATTTTTATGTCTAAAGTGCATTTTTTGGCTCAAGTGTGGAGGCTTAAAGGGGTTGTCTCACTACAAGGATTGCTTTTTATGTTAAAGATCTTGCAAAAACAAGTCGCTTTGCAATATATGTCCACTAACAGTGTCCTACCTATTCTGAGATATCCCCTCTTTTATGGGCTGCATCAGCTCCTCAGGTCGCTATAGCTACAGACCTGTTTGATATCTCCTGATAGGCTGCCAGTGCCGGTCGCTATAGCTACAGATCTGTCTTTTATGCAGCCTAGTAGAAGCCAGTAAACATGCCCCTGAATTCAAAGTGAAACCAAGAAAAAAGGACTGAGGTAACATGAATCAATGGAGTGAGACAACCCCTTTAAGATTGTTGGAATTCAGATTTGGGGATTGTAGAAGGGACAGTATTGTCCTGATTTTTATATTTGTATCTGGGTATCTGTTTTTTTTTTTGTAACATCCCCATGAGTTCCATGTTTGACAATGCTGTCCAGTGCACAACCTGTGCAATGTATGCCATCCTTGTGGAAAAAATGTTCAGGGGAGGTGGGCACATATATGATGTGCATGAGGTGTGAACACGGAACATTAGATGCCGGATCCTGGATCTAAATGAGCAAGTGGCGAACTGTGTTCTTGCCACTTGGGGAAGCGAGTCTGCTGCTTCACCGGAGCAATCATGCAGGTGATAGGTAATGGGGAGGGTGGTTGCAGGTGGTGCAAAGGAACATAAGGCTGCTGTTGGAAGGAAAACAGTCTGAATGATGGGCGTAGTGGAAGAGGTGTCTTGGGAGGCTAGTCCTGATTGGCCCTTGCTCCCAAACAAATTTCCTAAATGGGGCTTGTGGGTATGTCAGCTCAGAAAATAGCATCTGCTGCTGCACAAGGACACTACCACTGTATGCTCCAGTAAGATGGGGTTTAGGAAGTGCAGGTCAGGCTTGGCAGGTGCTAGTAGTTGGGGGACTCTAATTTTTAGGGGCCAGACAGGGCAATCTGCCTCAAAGACCCGGGATAGTCGCATGTGTGTTGTTTACCATGGGGAACGGGTTCGACTTATCGCGGATCGTGCTGACAGTCTGCTGGGTGGGGCTGGTGTGAATCACAGTTGTCATGGTCCACATTGGACAATGGACAATGTTAGAGGTAGGTTGGAGTGGAGCGTCCTGAACCCCTTCACGCCTTGGGAGTATTCCATTACGTCCAGGTTGGTTTGGCGGGTTCTCGTACCGGACGTATGGATAGTCCTAGAGGATCAGCGCGAAACTCTATGGCTGAGTTAGCGCGATCGGCGCGGGGTGTTCAGCTGTATCATTACAGGCTGACATCCAGACTACATTCGCCCCGAACCCGGATAGCACCCGGGGGGGGGGGGGGGGGGGGGGCGCCGCGGTTACACCTTTATCTTTCGCGACAAAATCCCGGGCGCTATAATAATGGAGAGTCGCTGGGAGGGAGATCGGGCTCCTCCTGAGTCTCTGTCGGAGTGGCAGCAGCGCACGGATCGGGCGACCATGCAGCTTCCTTGCCACTCTGACAGACAGCACGGAAGGCAGACGAATGCCTTCGGGTTGTCATTTTGACGTTCACGATGCCCGCGCCGTGCCCTGTGGGCATGACCCGGCATTGTGACTGTCGTTACCATTGGATCCAGTATGCTAAAATTGCTGATGCACTGATTACTTTGTTTGATATGATCTAAAGATCATATCATTCATATATCACCTTTGGGGAAAAGTAAAAAAATATGAGAATTGTGTAATGTAATAGATTGTGATTTAATGTAAAAACACAACCACAAAAATAAATTAAAAAAATTACGTACACCGCCCTTTTCACTTTACAAACGCCAATCGCCCCAATAAATTTTCAAAAATAATTTAAGTACCCATAGTTGTTTCGCCCGATGCGTTTCAGAAAGGCCTTGATAAATCTGTAATGTAATTAACCCGTACGGTGAACGACGTAAAAAAATATACAAAAAAAAACAATCACAGAATATTAAGATTATGTTCATCCCGCAGCCAAATTTAAATGGAATAAAAAGCGATCAAAACATCCTTGATAACGACTAAGTGGTTACCACATTATAAACGTATGTGCATCCGCAAATAAATATAAGTCCATTATACAGTCTGTATAACGGAAAAATTGATAAATGTATAAGCTCTCAGAAGATAGCGATGCATTAAATATTGTTTTACCAACTTTAAAACCAAATTTTTTTTTTTGTTTAATGTTGCTTCAGCTTTATTATATAAATCTATATTTATTGGGGATCAATTTATAGTGCGAACCCATTGTGTTAAGCATCAAATTATAAAGGATACTGCATGCGTGTGCCCTGTTAATTAATTATTAATACACGACTTGGTTTGCAACCAGTATTTTTCTTCACCTGGCCCAAAAAATGGATTTATATGCGATCTAAGAAAAGCCTTGTCCCCCAAAAATGATATAATAAAACGTCTAATCACTCTCGGCTAAAAAACAAGTCCTACACAGCTCCAGCACAGAAAATATTTAAATAGGTTATGGCTCGCAGGGACTATGGCGATGCAATTAAGTTTTTTCCTCGGTTGAATAATAGTGTTTTTATTTGTATTAATGCAGTTATTATACATTAATATTAAAATATACATATTGGGTATCGGTGTAAGCGTATTGACCTGATGTGTAATGCTACCCTGTCTTTTATTCAGTAATAGATGACCGCTATAAAAAATTAAACAACACTACCAAAGAATTGCTGTATTTTGTTCATAACATCTCACAAAAACCTTTTAAAATGTGAACATGTGCATGTTTTTGGCACCGCATAATGGTACCATAAAAAATCTTCAAATACATCCCGCAAAAAACAAGCCCTTAACTGCTCTGCATAACTTCATAATTATTAAAGTTTGGGCTGTCAGTAATTTGGACACATAAAAAAACGGCAATTTTTTATAGACTTTTTCTACTGTGTAAAAGTAATAAAACAGAATAATATAAATCCTATTAAAAATCCTATATTATTGTATGTCCCCATAGTTTAAGTTATCACATCCATTTACACTGCACGGCGAATATGTAAAATTGAATCTCATAAAAAACAATGGACACGAAACAGCTTTCCCCTCCCCAATTTCATTGCCAAATGCTAAAAAAAAAACTATGTTAACCTGTGTTGCCTAAAATTGCAGAATTCATCCTATGGATGGAGTCACTGAGGGGTGTTGATATCTAAAACTATGGGGCATCTTTGGTAGGGCGACTTCTGGAAGGTTTCGCCTGTTCTGCTACTTTGGGGGCTTTGCAATATGCGTCGTGGGCCCAACCAATATCTTGCCGTTACCTACATGCCAATTTGTCGATCTCTACCGTTGTACCCTGCCATGCGCCCAAATCTGACTGGTTTACTCCAACATGTATAGGGTTTTTGCAGAACGTGGTTGAATTTGCTTTACAAATATGTTTTTAGGGTTCTTTTTTTGACAGGGATGACTTGTATATATGTATTCTTCTTTAATGATAAAAGTGCAATTATTGGTAATATAAATAAAAAATTTTTTTTATTTTCATTGAACTGTGCGATAAAATATTTAATAATTATTTTGGGAATCAAGTGTGGGGTCTAGGTAGACTCCAATGACCCCCCTGGATATATTCCTTAAGGGGTTTGTAGTTTCCATGATGCGGTCTATTTTGGGGTTGGTTATTAAGTTTTAGCACATTAGGGTGTCCTTTAACCTGATATGGAGCCTATATAAACTCGTATTTATTGAAAATGGGACTCCAGAGTATCAGTCGAGCTGCTCCTCATATTCTGGGGATTATGCGTTGAGCCAAATATGCACTAGGGCCACATATCTGGCCATATCTCTAAAACGGCAGATCTGGGATAATTGAGATTAAGTGCATTTACCCTGGTCAATTTTACCGTTTCAAGTGTATAATGGTGAAAAAATTGATAATCTGCAAAAATAAAAAAGTTGGGAAATTTTGAAAATTTCACCTCCACTTTGATTTAATTTCAGTGAAATATCTAACAATGGGTTATCTAACTTCCTAAACTTGTGTTGTAAATTCGTTTTAAGGGCAGTCTAGTTTCTCAAGATGGTTCGTGTATCTTATATCTTTATAGGGGGTTTCTAACATGCTGGCCCTCAAAGCCACGTCAGATTGGTGTGCGTCTATAAATTTTTGTATATTGCAAAAATTTTCTTGTATAATGTGAGAAATACTATAAAATTCATAGCCTCTAATGTCAGTAAAAAAAAAAAAAAAAAAAAGAAATTTAAAAATTTGATGGCCATTCCTATTGTGGATATATGGGAGATGCTAGTGTATTAACTATTTTGTGTGGGAATACATTTTCTGTCATTGCAGCAGTAATTTTTGCTTCTTTCAAAATCGCTAATTTTCTAATGTTCATGAAATTTTGATTTTTTCAAATTAAAACTAAGGATTGTAGGGATAAAAATTTCTTACTATATTAATGCACCAATGTGTCACGAGAAAACTTTACTCTGATTCCTCATGGCTTGGTTAAAGTGTCAAATAGTTATTCTAACATAAAGTGACATTTTTTTGCCAAGATTCTCTAAAAATAGGGCTGGGTTGGAAGGTCAAAAACAGGGATGGGTCCTTAAGGGGGTTTATGACCCCACAGCACTGTTTTCGAAACTCCTGAACAAGCCCTATTTTTGAATATGACGTGTCAATTTATGTGTGTAATTACTTTTTTCGACTCTTACCTACCATGTGATTTCAGAGATTGTTTCTCGTGCAACATTGTGCTTTAATGTTTGTAGAAATTTTTATCCATTACTATCCTTGTTTGTTTGTGAAAAAAGAAATTTTTCTCATGAATATTATTTGGAATTTAAAAATATTTCGAGTTTTTTGAAAGTTGCAAATTTTCTGCGTGCATAAGTCAGATAATTATTACTCAACAAAATTAGTTATATCTAGGCATCTACCTTATGTACACAATTGTGTTTATAGACCAAACAGGTGATTCATACAATATTTTTTTTAGATTATGGCTGTCGATAATTTATAAAAATAAATTTTTTTTTTCTATAATCTGAAATTTTTGATTAAATTGTTTAATATATAAAAGGATATCCTGGATAAAAAAAGATCCCTTATATACTTTGTTATGCAATTTCTTAAAGTTTGGCAATTACCATACATGGGGAGTGAAATCTGCTGTGTTGGGCCGCAATTGGCAGGGGCGTTGTTAGAGGAGGGTGCGATTTTTGGCTTTTGGGTTAGCATTTTTGGTGGGGCCATGTCGCATTTGCCAAAGCCCCCAAAGTGCAGACAGGTGAAAACCTTCCAGTAGTCGCCACCATTTTTGGATGCAACAAACATAAGGGTTCTAATCTAGGGATGTTATTCTTGCTTTTTAGGCATACACAGGTGTTCCATAGTTTTTTTTTTTGCATTGTGGCAATGAAAAAAACATGGGGGGAAAAAAAAAGCAGTATCGGTCATTGTTTTCTTGAGTTGCAATTGTACAGCGTTCGCCGTAGCTGTGTAAATGATGTGTTAACTTTACTTTGGGGGTGGTTGGTACATTTACATTGATTTATAGTTTTATTTTGATTTTTCGTTTTTTGACTTCTTTCACTGTAGAAATACGTCTTTAAACTAATTGCGTTGTTATGTTGTCCTATTCTGACAGCCATAATCTTTTATATTTTGCTGTGTGCACAGAGCTGTGTATGGGCTTGTTTTTGCGGGATGATTTGAGTTTTATTGGTACCATATGGGTGTGCATATGATGCTATTTCTGATTTTTTTTAAGGTTTCTTCTGTGATGGTTTGAACATAATACAGCAACTATCTGGTAGTGCTTTTTTGATTTGTTTTTTTTTATAGCGGTCACTGTACGGTATATATGAAATGGTAGCTTCACTCAGCCGGTCAAACACGATTAAAAAGATACCCTTTTTGTATGTTTTTCTATGTTGTTACTGCTTTTTTACAATTAAAAAACAGCTTTTATTCAACACCAGGATTATACGTTTTGAATCGCCATAGTCTGAGTGCCATAACATTTTACATTTTTCTGTGCTTGGAGCTGTGTAGGGACTTGTTTTTTGACGAGCGATGAGTTTGAGTTTTTTTTAGGTAATTTTTTGGGGGGACAAGGCTTTTTGATTGCTTTTAAATCATTTTTTGGAGGCCAGGATGAGATTTTTACTGCAATTCCTAGTAGTGCTTTTTTTTTTTATTTTTAACCGGGCTCACCGTGCAAGTATCCGTGATTAGTTAGCTTTAATCTTTGGGTTGCTTACGTTCTATGGCCGATACACTTTGTTTATTGTTTTTTTATTTGGTTGCACTTCATAAAATAAAAATGTAAGGTGTTTTTAGTTTTATGGGAATACCAATATTTTTGACTTCGCTATCTTCGGATGTGCTATTTCATTTTTTATTTTTCCGTTTTATACAGAGCTTGCTATAAGGATTTTTTTTTTTTTTGCGGGATGAACTGAAGTTTTAATTGGTAAAACTTTGGCGTTTTTGGGAGTTTTTGATCGCTTTTTATTCATTTTATGTGCTGCGCGATGAACAATAATCTTAATTATGGTATTGTTTTTTTGTTATTTTTTGTACGGAGTTCACAGTACGGGTAAATTAAAATGACAGATTTATAGGGCAGGTAGTTACGACGCGGCGGGATACCAAATATGGGTACTTTATTTATTTTTGATCTTTTTTGGGGCGATTGGCGGTTGTAAAGGGGAAAAGGGCGGTGTACGTGTTTTTCTTTTATTTTTCGTGGTTGTGTTTTTCTTGTTTTTTCACTTTTTTTTCTTTTTTCCCCCATTGGGGGGTTTGAATGAGAGATCTTTAGATCTCTCATTCAATTTGGGAAATCAGTACATGGCTTGTTGCTATGACTGGTTCCTATGACAACTGTCAGTCACGATGCCAGGACATGCCCACAGGGCACGGCCGGCGTTGGGACGTCACAGCAACCCGGAAGGCATTCTCTGCCTTCCGTGCTGTCTTCAGAAGGCAGGAGCGCACGGATCGCCCGTCCTTTCCTCCTTTCTGTGGTCTCTCTTAGTTATTGCGACCCGATGGTGCAATAATTAAGGGGTTAACAAACCCCCCCCCTCCCCCGGAGTGATCCGGGGTCGGGGCCGATGGTGCAGGATGTCAGGTGTAATATACAGCTGACCCCCCGCGCCGATCGCGCGAAGTCTGCTTTAGAGTTCGCGGATCCTCAGGACGTATCCATTACGTCCCGGTGCGTTAACCCCCCAAACCCACCTAGACGTATGGATACGTCTAAGTCGTTTAGGGGTAAAATGATTCAGGACTTAGGCCAAAATTCAGGCAAGGACCCCCAGGGTAATATTTTCAGAAATATTACCTGTTTCCAAAGGCCACACCAGAGAGGCAGCGGGAGATCAGAGAGGTGAATAAGTGGCTCAAACATTGGTGTGGAAAGAGGGATTTGGTTTTTGGGGAAAATGGGGGTGACTTCTGTCTTGGCTACAGACTCTATGCTAGGGACGGGCTGCACCTAAATAGGGAGGGTGCAGCTGTATTAGGGGACAAAATGGCCAGGAAGTTGGAGGAATATAGCGTAAAAATTCACAGTGAAGAAAAAAACCCAATTAAAAAATAACTTTTACTTGATATGCCTTAAAAGAGTGCCCTCCAAAATGGAGGACCCACAGCAACAAACACCAAAATTTGTTCTCCTAGAGAGGAAGAAATGCTGGTTCCTCTAAATATCCAATATATTGGTACTGACCCAAGGGGTGAGAATTGCCCCCCTCGGCGGAGTAGTAGCCCCAACAGGAGTGGCCCCACCTATTGAGAGCGCACCCTAGGTCAGACCCCTTAAACAGTTCCTAAAAGGATACCAGCAGGACTCCCATAATGTGCTATAGACACTCTAGGAGAAACAATTCTATCCACATAAAATCATTCTTTTAGTCACATGTACAGAACAAGAGAAAAAAAAAAAACAACGTTCTGTTGCATCATTGATTCAGAAACCTGTGTGATTTGTTCAAGACCCGACGCGTTTCCCCCAAAACGATCATATAGGGTTCATCAGGGGTAACAAGAGAACATTTAGCCACAAGACTAAAATCACAGCATACATAGACTAATAGATAAAGATACTTAGCAATGATATCCTTAATGGTGGTAATGCCGTCAAGATAATCCAATAAGATACAGATTGATGATGTGTCTGATGCCTCAGTGTGGATGATACTGCCATGCATCCATGCTCCCCATGGAGATCCCTAAAGTGGACACCACAGGAAGTGATTTCACAAACCAAAGACATACACTTCCGGTCACCTTCCCACCCCCCCACGGAGACCAAGTCAGGCCCGCAGAGAGAGTAGAGATCTCTCATTCCCAGATAGTTCACATGGGAAGAGCAGGTCGCCCCCTTTTGGTGGGTAAGTGAGGCGTCTCACTAACACCACATAACTGCAGAGGTGCGACGGATGTACATGCGCAGACACCGTTCAGAGCAAAACGCTACTCGACGGTGCAACATCCCAGCGCCAATACAAACATAATAACAGCGAACATATATGCATACTTTGCTGTATCAAAATCATCCAATCTATAAATATGAGTGTAATAGATAGAGAGGGAAGCATAAAGCATCGCCACCTGAGATCATAATCAGATAATAAAAGATCAGAAATAGATGGTGTTGTGGACAATCCTGTCCCTATAAGCCAACACTGGCACGATCACCAAAGTGAACCTTCATACCTTTAGGATATTATATAGATATAGAAAATACAGTTAAAACACCTTTGTCATAAACAATAGATATACCCATACCCATACAAATTGTAAAAATAACGTAGTGAACTCATTTGGATGTAAAATAATGAAAATGTTAAAAAAACCCAAAAAATAAGTACTCATTCACCCCTCTTTTTTGCATAGTTTTTGACCTATACTCCATTCATTCCCCCTTTCAAGGGGATTTTATCATGTCACCTTTTCTAGGGGAAGTTGGGATTTTTTAAATAAAAACAAAAAAGAAAATTTTAAATACCCTTTGGAAAAAGGGGAATATAGCTGCAAGATAGGACGGGGAATTGGGAATAAATCGGGGTTTGTGGAGGGAAAAAAGGGGGTGTAGTAATATTTAAAAAGGGTTTTAAAGAATGAAAAAAAAATTTTCTCTAAATTTGCGCTAACCAAGCCCAGGATTGACCAACAAAATCCATTAATAAATTATAATTCGAAGGGAAAAAATCTACTTGTAAACAAACCCATGGCGGCGGAAGCTCGTGGGCTTAACTAGGTACGGTCTATTTGAAAATTGAAAAAAAAAAAAGGGGAGGTGTCTGTTCTAGAAAATCCTGGAAAAACCATTGAAATTTTGGGCAAAAAAACTGCAAAATTTAAAAGTCCCTTTTCCCCTTAAAAAAATAAGCCCCTAGATTAAAAAAAAAATTTAAAATTTTTCTCAAAATTGCAAAATGGGGGCCCCTGAAAAAATGAAAATTTTAAATGTATTTATAAAACTATTATATAATTGTATGTCAGTTCAAAAATAGAAGAATGTATTATGTTTTAAAAGTAATTAAAATTTTTCATTGTAAATTAAAAGGGAAAACTCACCCAATGATTAAAATTTTCATGAGACAAAGGGGAATAGACATTAAAATACATTTTGTTCTGATTTGCTTTTTTTTAGGAAAGCTTTTTTCCCTGCTTGCTGCCAAGCTTCCGGGGAAAAACCCTTTCTCAGTCTTCTAAAATGCCCTGTAGACCCTGGTGACCTCACTGCGTGTCCATCGCAAATTTTTAACCCTTTTGAGTCGCAGCCTTTTGCCTACAGTTTTCAAACCCCAGTTTCATCTTCTTCAGCTCAAATAGGAAAGCAAACTATTGACATTTTTAAATTTAGCCCGCACTTTTGGGTTTTTTTTGGAATCTGCACGTGCGCCCCACCGCCTCTTTTTTTTTTCCCCCTGCTTCCACAGATAGCAGATGATATCCAATCACTGCAAATTTTCGCCCCCCAGGAAGTTGATTTTGAAGCTGGGTATGAAAAGCACCTCGTGTGAGAAACCCCCTTTTAACTCCCCTTTAAGTCCATTGGTTTTTTAGTATCTTTTTGGGTCCAAATTTTTCCTTTTTCCCCGTCCAGGTGGGGGAGCTAATGACGCCTTGCCTTACCATAAAAATGGGGGATAACACTTTATTTTAATCTGACAGACCGTAAGGGCAGCATAGAAAAGGGAGATGTGGATTGGGGATGACCTTTTTTTTGTTATAGGGGCTTTTGAAAAGCCGGCATCCCCCCACAACTCTTTAGGAAAAGTTCTCAGCTTTTTTGGAACGGACTCGCAACGCCTTGGAGATGCAGCCAGTTCTTTTTCGTTTAATTTGTTCATCCCCTCCCTCTTCTTGAGGGCTTGTTTTTTGTGGGATGACTTGTAGGTTTATGTACCATATAAAGTATGAACCCCAATCATTTGTGGGATGAAATGGGGGGCATACTTTTTATTTTGGGATTAATGGGGAAGGAGGGGGGAGGGGGTTCTTGTTTTTTTCATCATTTTAGTTTTCAGTATCAATGACATTTAAGGGTGCGTTCCCACGGCATAGGACAAATACCGGCCGGTTCGCCGGCCGGTATTTGTCCTGTTTTGCGCCCGTCCCCACGGCTGGGGGGGGCGGGGGGGGTCGGCTTTTCTCCGCGATGAGCGGAGAACAGCCCTCCCCCCTCCCAATGAGAAGCACAGATTACGTACGGAAACCGGACGGAAGATTGTTCATGTTCAATGTTTTGCCGCCGGCGGCAAAACCGCCGGGCGGAAAACCCGTGCAGTGGGGACTGCTGCATGGGTTTTCCATAGAGCACAATTGTGCTCATTTTTGGCCGGTTTTTCAGGCGGTCTGAAAAGCCGCAAACCGGCTGAAAAAACAGCCGAAAACCCTTGCCGTGGGGACATGGCCTAATAGGTCTGTGCGGGGTTTTTTTTTGCTACTTTTTATGATTTTGAAAGCATTTTGAAATAATTATTTGCTTTTTATATCCATATTCTGATAGTTTTTAGCTCTCATTTTTCTGTTGTTGGACCTGTATGAAGGCTTTTTTGGGGTGAATTGTAGTTTTCATTAGTACTGTTAGAGAATAAGTATTCTCAATCAATTTTCATTAAGTTTGTTTTTTTTTTTTTCCCCTTTTTAAATAAGGGATAAGACTATCTTCCTACAAGCAACTCTTATTATCTGTCTGATCAGTAAGGACTCCACTGATCACGAGATTGGGGATCCATGTCCCCCTTGAAATAAAGTAGTGGTTAGGCAAGTGTGCCACCACTCCATCCAAATATCTCCATTAGTTCCATAGAGCTGAATGGAGAAGCAGCACTCTCCACATAGGTGTGTGGAGTTTTTAATTGCCTGTTTGCCCTCCACTAAGCATCTGCATATCAAAAGGCATTATGGGAAAGGAGCTGAGAAACTCAAGTGCCCTCCGTTGTATGTAATCAATCCTCAATTTGCTTCCGACTCACTGAATCTTTAGGCTATGTTCACACAGCTAATAGCAGTACGCCCCGCAATTACGCCGGGTGTTCGGGAGCTCACGCTGATTGGTGCATACTCTCGCGATGTGGGGGGAGGGGTGGCGGCCGCCGGCCCCATAGACTGTCATTACGCGCCGTGAATAAATAACATGTCGCTTATCTCCCCGCGTGGCGTGTTGTACGCCCAGGGTGAGAAGGCGTAATCCATAGTTCTCTATGAGAACTGTGGATTACCATAATGACTGGGACGCATTTCGCTCATATTTGAGCGCAGTAAGCCACGAAATGCGTCCCAATCATAGCCGTGTGAACATAGCCTTGGAGAGCAAAAAGGGATATTAGTGGAGGGCAAAAAGACAATTCAAATCTCCACACGCCTATATTGTGCTCTCCCCAAGGACATATATTCCCCTTTCTGAGCCACTTATTGCCTCCTACCCAGCCTGCCAGCATCGCTCTGCTCTGTACTGATGAGGGGCAAAACACCGAAACAGCTGTCTGCAGATGTGTGATACTGGCTTGGCTGATATCCCTTTTTGCTCTCTAAAGATTCAGTGAGTCGGAAGCAAATTGAGGATTGGTGACATCCAATAGAGGGCGCTTGAGCTTCTCAGCTCCTTTCCCATAACGCCTTGTGATAAGCAGATACTCAGTGGAGGGCAAAAAGGCTATTCAAAACTCCACACGCCTGTATGGTGCTCTCCCCAAGGAGAGAGATTCCCCTTTCTGAGCCATCATACTGCAATCAGATTACTTTTCTAAAATCCCAATGTAATTTATGTTGAGCATAATAATAATTTGTGATTTATTTTTTTTTTTGTTCCTTTTATTCTCAGCACCAGCGTTTTCCCCTATGTCACCACTGTACTGAGGGGCAATGGATGGTAAGAAATGTAAGAAGGAGGATGCCAATTTTGCCTTTCAGAAAACGCAGGTGAGTGGAGTTTGGTGCCATTTTTCTCCATTACAGGCCTCTCCTGTAATCTGCTATTGATGATAACAGCAAATATTGTTGCATTACATCTTAAGGGTGAATTTCATAGGCTTGTGAAGATAAAGGAGGAGGAAGAACCTACAGACATTAGCACTGGTGAGTGCACAGCATATCTATATGGTTTCCAGTGGGGGCGGCTGTATTAGGCCCTGTTCACACGGCGGGTTTGTCCGAATCGCGCCCCAGTTCATAACATGGTTTTCCGCCGCGGGTATGGGTGTGGGTTTGGGTCCTACCTCTTAAAGGGAATCTATCGCCAATTCTTTTTTTTTTTTTTTTTTTTTACTTATTAAATCAAGCCCCTGACCCATATTCTTTTCCTCTCAGCCATTTTTATTTCCTGATTGTAGATTTCTCTGTTCGGCCGTCTATATATGATTGTGGGGAAGACATTCTTGCTTGCACTGCTTTAACAGCAGTCAGAGAGATACTTTACAGCAGCTTCATGCCCATAGGATTCTTAAGACAGTTTCTGTCCCATAGACTTGTATAGGAGAGTTTTCTCTGTGCAGGGAGGGGAGAGGGGGAGCTGTGACATCTCCTCTTGTGACTGGTGGATTCTGTGTTATCTGTACACATTGGTGTCTCCTTTCAGTTTGACCTTCTTTGTGCTGATAATGAGCACACTGCTGAAAAGCTTCTAAACAGAACAGGAAGTGTCAGATGATTATTAGGCCTAGTGGCCAAAGTGAGAACTGCAGGACTTAAGAATTATTAAAAAAAATATTGAAAGTGATATGGAAAATTTAAAAAAAACATAACCAGTAATTCCTACAAAATGTGTTTAACATAAAAATGTGAGTTAAAAATAAAGTCATTTTTTGATGACACATTCCCTTTAATTTGTATGGGCGAAAACCACGGCCCAACCGTGACCGCGCCGGTAACCCGCAGCAGGAGACGTGATTTGGATGAGGTTTTGGTCGTGGCAACCGCGCTGAAACCCGCGCCCAAATCCGCCGTGTGAACAGGGCCTTAGATGACTGCTTTATGTGTCACCCTCCAGACCCTTTAGATCCTTCATCGTTTCCTATACTTGGTTCAAGGGCTTTTATTTTTTCTTCACATACTTTCTGGTGGAATAATCTAATCTTCTATACAGGCTCCCAGGTGGGTCATGACAACCATTGTCCGGGATCTGAGCAGAGAGGCTCTCTCAGTTGGCGGGGAACATGTAAGTGAGACTTTGGAAGTAGAATGGGAACCTCCACTGTCAGCAAAAGCTGGAATTTCAGCTGTCGTTCCAACATGGCTGAGGTTCTTGTCCATCTCCACTTGCTCATACCTTCTCTAGACTCCAGAAATGGCTGGCAAAGCCCACTCAGCCGGTCGCTGGCCATTTCCGGACACAATCTCTGTGACGAGAGAAGCTACTTGGAAGTGGCGACCTGGGCTGTGTTGGAATGACAGCAGCATGGGAGCGGGGAGATAAGAAAGCCTTGTTTTATTTTTTTTCAGGACTGCAGCCATTTTTACATAAAAATTGTCCCCAGACAACTTCATTAAACCTCACATAAGAGTATTTGAGAAGTGCCGGCGAATAGGAGGACACGAAGTCCTCATACATCTTCACATAAACCGTTTGTCCAGTCACCATGTGTATTTCCTACAGATTGCTCCAGTAACAGAAACTCACCAGAAAGATGTCCGACTTCTCGCTTTTTTCAGAATCGCACAGGGGAAGGCTTTCCAGCTGACAAGCATATTAAGGTATTAACTGCACACCGAGAATGGTCGGAAAATGGAATACTAGTCGTGTGTTTTATGTTAAGAAAGAAATGCAATCAGTGCCTTTACATCAAGCCTTGCGATGGCATAGAGATTTTCTGAATGTTTTACCCCAGGAGTTACTCGTTGTCGCCCTGTCATACAAGCCATATGAGTTGTCAAGTGAAGAGGGAAAATGGGATGTCACAACTGTTCTCAGAAGATATCACTTAAACGGGTTTTTTTCACTACAGGGATCGCTGCTTTTTATGTTAAAGATCTTGTGAAAAAAAGTCACTCTGCAATATGTGTCCATTAATAGTGTCCTACCTATTCCTAGATATCCCCTCTTGTATGGGCTGCATCAGCTCCTCAGGTCGCTATAGCTAGAGACCTGTCCTATCTCTCATGATAGGCTGCCAGCACTGGTTGCTATAGCTACAGACCTGGCTTCTACTGCAGCCTAGTAGAAGCCAGTAAACGCCTCTGAATTCAAAATGAAACCAAGAAAACTGAGGTGAGATGAATCAACATAGTGAGACAAACCCTTTAACTACTCACAGTATTTTACTATTATAAGAGTATAACTAATACAATGCTGCCCCCTATGGACAAGAATAAAACTACTGTAATACTTCCCCCATATACAGAAATATTAGTACTATAAGGACATGTCCCCACGGCACGGGTTTTCGGCCGGTCTTTCAGCCGGTTTGCGGTTTTTCAGACCGCCTGATAAACCGCCCGAAAATGAGCACAATTGTGCTCTATGGAAAACCCGTGCAGCAGTCCCCACTGCACAGGTTTTGCCGTCGGACAGTTTTGTCGCCGGCGGTCCGGCGGCAATACATTGTAGAAGGACAATCTTCCGTCCGGTTTCCAGACGGTTGTTGTGCTTCTCAATGGGAGGGGGGAGGGCTGTTCTCCGCTCATCGCGGAGAAAAGCCGCCCCCCCCTCCACTGCGGCCATGGGGACGGCCGCAAAACAGGACAAATACCGGACGGTATTTGTCCTGTGCAGTGGGAACGCGCCCTAACTGTCCAAAATGGATGAGAATATACACCAACAAGCAAAATGCTAACAATGTTCTGAACTTTTGACTTTCAGGCTCCATATCTCACCATCCACTACAGCTTTGTACATGTCATCTTACCTATTGTATTCATAAATTTGATTTGCAAGTATTTAACATCTGCTTAGTTTTGCAGATTCTTGTCATGTAACTGCATTGTTACTGTTTTGCTCCTAAAAATCTAAATTTCAAATTTTATTTTTTTATTAGTATGTGGTAAATCCCTCTTTGGTTTTCAGCTCTGCCTGAATCCATCTGGGCTGTGGATCAGATTCAAGCAGGTCTTGACCAAAATCTGATCCCAGGTCTCTTCTACACGTTCCCAATGTTGGTGCAGACTGGACTTGGGTACGAATACAGCTTTTTCTTCAACTCTACCCACAAGTGTTGGATTGGGGTGAGGTCTGGGGACTGTGGAGGCCAATACAGCAACTCTACTTCATTGTCAATGAACCCTTCTTTCTCCAACCTTGACATATGCTTCAGGTCGTTGTCCTGCTGGACACTATGTCGTTCTTTTCATACCCATAGTACTCGAGTATATGAAGTAACTCATCTTGTAGGACACTCACATATAGCTCAGCATTGAGGTCACCATCAATCCTGGTCAAGTATCAAACATCTTTGGCTGTGAAACATCCCCATACCCTCAGGCTTCCTCCACCGAACTTCACAGTTTCTTCCGTTCGCCCCTTTTCCCTTGATTCTTCCAAACCCATTTGCCCCCATCAGAGCCCGGTCTATTGACTTTCATCTCATCTTTCCAAATCACCTGTTTCCAATCTTCGATTTTTCTTACTTTTTTTTTTTTTTATACCAAAAGTCACCACGTTTAATCATAGGATACCGCTTGAGGCTGATCGGTGTAAATAGTAATTTGGAATAAGGATTGCATATTGGCGGTAGCTGCTGGTATATGTGGTTCATAGATAAGAAAAACATATATTACTATACATCACGAAGATAAGTAAATGGTTTCGAACTTCGGAGTAGAAGCAAAGTGGGGAGAGAAGGTGATTTGAGTGTCACCCAGAAACGCAATCCTGCGGGTTTTCCCGGCCATGGTTTCAGCAGGTGGGATTTTATTTTAAGGTCTATTAGTGTCACTTTAGGACAGGGGCAAGAACCTTGAGCTAGGTAGTCGCGTCTCGGGGCAACACTGTTAAGTTTAGGGAGAGTAACATAGTTCCACAAAGAGAAAGGGGGAAAGGGTAACCCGGGAGGGGAGGAGGCGCTCGGCGCACCCATGAGAGAATGAGAGACCCACCGTCACTTTTGCATTTTGACAGCACCACAGTGTTTAGGGGTAAAATGTTCACCAGTCAAGGTCATCTCCTGCGATTTGGTATTCCAAATACCAAGTGGTGAGGCTGAAGCATTGTTTGAGTTTGGAACGAATATGAGCTGGGAGTAGGACAATGAAGTTTTTCCATAAATGGAAGAATTGTTTGCCTTTTTGCTCTTTGTAGAGGGAGGTGTCCACCCAGTCCATCCGGAATAGATGAGATAGTTTGTCTAAGAACAATTTATGTGTAGGCGGGGAAGGATGGATCCAGCAGTGCAAAATGGATTTTCTTGCGGCTGCTGATATATAATATAGCATTTTCTTTTGGTGCCCAAGGAGGCTGGGGGACCCGGCAGGGAGGATGCCGAATATGTACCAATCGGAAGAGTCAGGGCAGAAAGGAAGCAGGTGTGTGGTCACAAAGGAGCGGACCCGGGACAAGAATGCTTTAACCCCTTAAGCCGAACGCCTGAAAAGTAGTTAATGACCAGAACATTTTTTTAGTTTTGGCCTCCTTGCATTTAAACAGTTGTAACTTTTTTATTTTTTCAATGACGCAGTTGGATGAGGCCTCGTTTTATTCAAGACAAGTTGTACTTTATAAGGGAATAGTTTAAGTACACTTATAAATAATTGCAGTATTTTTTTTTATTTTTTTCCAAAAATTTTTTTTGTTTTTTTCCTTTTTTTTTTTTTACACCATTAACATTTCACACTTAATAACTTGTTAGATTAATTCTACAGGTTATTACGGTCGTGTGGATACCAAATATGTGTAGGTTTTTTTGTGCGTGTAATTTATGTACAATTATTTTTTATTAAATATTTATTTTTATTTTATTATTTATTTTTTTTATTCTTTTTTTTTACACTTTTTATGTTTTTTTTGTACTTTTTTTTTGACTCCCATGAAGGGAGAACTGTTTAACATTTTTTTAAAAATTTTTTTACACTTAGTAATGTATTAGCATATATGAATATGCTAATACATGCTAATCTGTGTCAGTCTGACAACAGGCAGTGATTAGGACAGCACACAGTGCGTCCTAATCACTGGCTTCATACACAGACAACTCTGGGGCCACGCTAGGTCCCCAGGGCTGACTGTGCAGCCGTTCCCCCGGGCTCTGTCGGGTCACCGGGTGTTCCGATCACCCGACAGAGCAGGGGAACCCTTTGATGGCACTGCGGTAACGCACCGCCACAATCAAAGGGTTAAAGCCTCGGGGTGTGGAGGTTTCCTCCGCTCCCCGATGCTCGCAGGACATGCTCTGGGATTAGGGCTGTGTAGTTCAGCCCCGATCCCAGCGCAGCTGCGGCACCGGGCGCCGCAAACCCGATGTCTGCAGCGACGTCAAAAGACGTCGCTGCAGACGAACGACCCGCACCGGCCGCCGTCAAAAGACGGTGCGCGGTCGTTAAGGGGTTAATGAGGGGGCAGGACCACACGCAATGCAAGAGATCGGCATGTGGGGTTTAAGGCTTTGGGACATGCGTGAGAGGGCAGATCCCCATTAGGTGTCCCTATGGGGGGGTTATGTATGTCGGGGGTAATACGGAATGCCATTTCCAATGGCATAAAGGGAAACTTTTTGATCCCTTGTTAGAGGGCGAGGTGTCTTCTGAGGGGATGGAGTAAGTAGTTGCGACCACTTAGATAGACCTTGCTGTTGGTGTATAGCTAGAGGGGGGGGGAGTGAATTGTAGTATTTGTGATTTTGGTTTTGGGCCCTTTGGGGGGAAATTTTAAATGTTGAAGGGGGTCACCCGTCCCGATTGGGGTGTTTTTTTACTTCGTGCTGAAACTGCAGGCCTGCAAGAAATGAAACGGGTGATCACCATGAAGGGTATTTCATTTTTGGCTTCGTTGAAGAGGATGGGGTTTTTTGGTAGACGGGTCTAGGAGGTACCAATTCTGTTTATCCCCCTGTCGCCATGGGGGAAATTTCCCCCCGTCCCCGTCCCCCCTGGAAGGATGGGTTGCCTATAAAGGGGAGAAAAAGGGAGTGTCGGGGGTTGATCCTTAAAAGCTGCCCGCCTTGGTCCATGCCTTCCAGGCTGTGAAATGGAGGGTTTGATTTGAGGTGGTTGGGATACGAAATGGTAATTTAAATAAGTGTTAGGGAAATGTGGGTTTTAGTTTTTGATCATTTTGGTGTGGGTAAATTGAGGTGTTAACACCCCAAACCCCCTATGACCCTGAGTAGTTGCTAAGTTATAAAGTTGGAGTGGGGAAATTAATCCCCCTTCTTTTTGTGTTTGGTAGAAAACCTTTAGGGCGATTGGGGGTCTGGGTTATTCCATATAAACCTTTGGAAGCAAGGGTTAACCCTCTTTGATCTCTAGGTTAAGAAAAGGGGGAGGATTGGAGAATATTAGGATTTTGGGGGAATATGATATTTGATTTTTTGGTCTTCCAAATGGGGAGAGTGTAAGATTTTTCCAAGTGTTAAAATGGGGTTCAAGAGAGCTTAAAGGGTTTTTATTTTTGCTGGTAGAGGGGGGCTTGTTTTTTTGGGAATTTTGGGCCCTAGGTAAGTGAGAGAATCTGTTTGCCATTGGAAAGGGTAGTTTCCCCAGGGGGGGGGCTGGTTACCCTTTTTAGGAGGGCCTCAAATTTTTTTTTCGTTTACCTTGAAACCGTATTTTCCGTTTTTTTGGATATCGGTCAGAATTTTTGACAGGCAGTGACTGGATTAGAGATTACCCAAAAATTGTCGTCTGAAAAGCAGTATTTTGATTTCTTGTGAGCCAAAGGGGTACCGTTAAATGGAGTCCCGGTCTCAAAGGGGGCAATAAAGGGGGGCTATCGGAGGTTTAAGAGGGGGGGGAGTGGGGGGGGGGGAACGTGTTCCCCCTTTTATTGGGATTGGGGTTTGGGGTTATTGCCCCTTCTGTGAGGGGGGGGTGGAAGGGGTTTTGGCAGTGATCAAGAAGTGGAGAAATTGCTCCCCAAGCCCAAAGGCGTAGGGGGTGTTGAGGAATTTCCATAAACGGGTCGAACCTTTTCGGCATCAAGACTCAACATAGAGAAAGGGGGGACGTTGATGGCCTTGGATTGGGTCTGGCGTTCCCGTGCGTATGCCCACAGTGAGTGTTTTTATGTAGGAAACCTAATTGGAGGTGTTAAGAGGGGCCCACGATTGTCTGTAGTTGTTGCAGAAATTTTTGGTTAAAATTTTTAATCCTGGTTTAGGGGGGGATATTGGGCGTATGATCAGGTGCTTGGGGGCCCGCGGGGTTTGGGAGAAGTATGTTTAGGATTTGTAAAGTTACAGGTTTAAGTGGCCTTTTACGCATTTAGGTACGTGGTTAAGGGGCCCAAAGTGCTGGGGGTTTAATATTCCGAAGGCAAGCCGGGCCGGGGCCCCGGGTTTTTGTGGGGGGGGGGAGCAAGCCCTACTGATTTCTGTTTCCCTAATGTCGGCATCTAAGTTAGCCATCCTCTAAGGCAAGTTAGGCAGATCCACGCTATTTAGAAGAGACCAGGTCCCTGTGGATCATGGGGGCGCTCCTTAAAAATCTGAGAATTTGGGGAAAATATGCCGGATTTGCGGTTTTTCTGAGTGGTTTTTTTGGGTGGTTGGTCCTGAAGTTCAAAATTAGATTTACCTGGTTGGGTTTTTTTCCTCCTTTGCTAGTAGGGACCCAATTTGTTACCCCCATCTGAAGAACTATTTTTTTGGGGTTTCTTTTCCCCCATTTGGTTTGTCCCTGTGGAAAACTTTCTAATAATGATTTGGTGGAGGAAATTTGCCCTTTGTTTTCCGAGTGGTGTAGTTAGATGCGATGGGCTAATGTAAAGGTCTTTTTAAAGATTAGTGAATTTTTTACGTTTTCCTTCTTCTTAAAAGTAGTTGAGACACAGGGCCTCGCACAGTTTTTTGGGGTTGGCCAGTGGGTGAGGGTCCTTTGGGGTCGATATTGTCATTTTGGAAATTGGAACCCAGTGTTTTGTAAGATAGTTTTTAAAAATTTCTCCGAGGGATCGAAGGAGGGGAATCTCCAGTTAAAGGGAGCGTGGGGTGGGGTCGGTCAATTGGGTCGAATGTTACCGGGGGTTCAGAAATTAAATGTTTTTATAGTGGCCCTTTTTATAGAGGGAAGCATTGCACCGGGTGAGGGAAAAGGGCATTTTAGAGTGCATTGTGACTGCTGAACAACGTGTAATCTTATGGAGAGGGTTTGCGTGCGCCATGATCGCATAGGGAAAAGATTTATGATGGATAAGACCCCCGAGCGCTGTAGGGCCCGGAGGTTGAGGTTGTCTATCTAGGGGCGGCTGCAGGGTCATATTAAAGTCACCACCCACAATAATTGTGTGAACTGTTTTCCCAGTAAAAAATTGAATAAGGATGAATAGAAATCGGCATTGGGGTTGTTAGGGGCGTAGATTTTTAAGAGAGTAGCGATGTTATTTTGGGTAAATTAGATGAGAAATCGCCCCCGGGGATCTGCATTGTTTCGTGGATTATGGGGAGAGAGCTTTATGAAAAAAATCGCCCCCCCGCTGTTTTTGAGGATAGGAGCTTGTGACCTACCCCCAGGGTCCCTTCGGGGAACCCTGGTCCTCTGTTCCATGTTTTTTCTTGAAGAAAACTATGTGTGCCCCCAGCCTCCTTGGTATTAGTATTTTTTTACGTTTGTTGGTTGTTCACCCCCCCACTTTCATTGACAAAGCGGGAGAGGTGTGTTGGTATGTGCGTGGGCTGTCAGGTAAGGTGGTTGTACCACCCTACCCGGAGGGCGGTGGTTGTGGGTTCTTGGCTAGATCAGTGAAGGGGCCCCCTGCCCCCAGCGAGCAGCAGACTTCCTCGTGCAGGTCTTCCAGGAGGCCCCCCCCCCCCCCCACCCCCCCCCCCCCCGGGGTGAGCAAGAGTCCCGGAAAAGGGGGAAAAAAGGGGAAAGGGAAGGAACAGAAGACAAAATTTAAACCAGATTTGGGCAAATACAACATACAGCATTGAAAGGGGTTAGGCCAGTGGGGTGGTATTCTGGTACGTATTTAATTGGTTCAGCGGGAATAGGCGTCGACGGGCTTCGTGGGGTTTTTATCAAATAGGGGTTTTGCATGGCGGTCACCCGCACCCGAGCAGGATAGAGAAGCTAAAAGGATGTTGCTTTAGAGTAGGCGCAAAAAGGGGTAAAGCTTTTGTTTTGGGTTACGGCCCTGAGAAACCCTGAAATATTAGAATGGGTTCCCCTTACGGTGAGAGAGGGTTGGCTTCGGTAGGTTTTCAGCCCATCCCCTTCACGTCCAGTTAAGGTATCTTGCTATGACGGGCGGGGCCCTGCCGTCTCTCTCCTCCGGGGTGGGCCCAAACGGTGTTTCTTTCAATGTAGAGGGGACCCCTGTGGTAGTCTATTTTTCAGAGCTGATGCTGATCTTTGGTGATAAAGGGGGAGGCCTCTCCCGGCACGGTTTCGGATCCGACAAAGCCAAGTTTTGCGACGCTCGCGATTTTTCGAGATCCTTAATTTATCGCGGAGGTGTTGAGGGTTTTGGTTTTGTGAGATATCATGTTCTGGGGAGGTGATGTTGGATTCGCAGGAAAATTCTTGTTTAAGGTCTGCGTTTTTTGGGGTTGGTGGTTATCTGCCTAGGGCGGCATTGACGGATGATTTTGGATCATGCCATTTGCTGCGAAATATGGTGTCAGAGGCGAAGATTCCTGCCCAGAGAAATTGCCTTTTTTTTTCCCAGCTTTGGGGGATTTTGGATGGTTTGGGGGGCCCCATTCATCAGTGCCTAAGAGAGCCGTGATCCCCCGCAGCTGTGGATTTGAAGGGGATTTATTTGGGATGTTTATCCTTGTGCCGTCCTCTAGTTAGGACCGTTTGGGGTGGAGGCGGTTTTTTTGGGGGCTTTCTTTTTTCCTGCTTAATGGGGCGTAGGGGTTTGGTTTGAAATTTGTCCATTATGTGCCAAAGGAGAGAGAGAGAGAGAAGGGCACACCCGGGGAGATGTCAAAACCTAGGCCCCCTGGTGATTTTTCATTCCCTTTTGGGGAAGAAGGAAGGGAGGCGGATTAGGGTGTAGGCTGCAATGGCAGGTTTGTGTCGGGCTTTGAGTGGGGATCACTGTGAAATATTAGATCGGACGGTTGAGAGTTTGGGACACGAGTGTTTAGTTGTCGGAGGGGGTCCTTGTCTGTCGGACACTGACTTAGGTAAAATTTTTTTGGGTTTTCAGGCCCGGGTTGTTTTGTGTCGATGATTGAGACTGGCGTGGTTTGGGTGCAGGCCTGGGCTATTTATTTTTATTCCAGATAATGAGAGAGCCCGTATTTTTTAAATCAAAGGCAGTAGGGCACATTTTTAGACGGGACATTGGCAGCCGGGAGTGTGGGGTAGTGGGTGGATTCTGCCACAAATGTCCCCGTTGGGGCAAGGGAAATGCAAGCTTGAAAAGGCTGATGTTTGGTTTCCACATAACTCATGACCACAGGTGCCGCTCAGATAAGAAGATGCTGGCGATGCGCTGGTGGGAGTAGGCGACAAACTCTTTTAAGATGGGGGCATTTTCCCCGCCGAAATAACAGCCTGGGGTCTTTAGAGGTTTTTATGATTGTATTAGCCTGAGTTGGCCCCGGAATCTGTCGCGCGGGGTCAAAAGGGGGTGCGAGGATGAGATGGACGTTATGGACTTTTATTTCTGGGCACGTGGAGGCTGCTGAAGGTTTTGGGGTCTGCCCCGGGGGCCCGGTGGCTGCATTTCCACTCTGGGGCCCTTGGTGGGGAAAACTTGTAAAAAGCAGCTACAGAGGCAGCAATGAAGAGCCGGCGCGGAGCACCCATCCTGCGTCGGCGTCCTGTCCCTGAGTTCGGCAGTTGGCTCCGGGCGGGGAGGGTCCGTGTTTGAGATTTTTGATCGGCGGGGGGAGGAGCGGTGAGCTGGTGTTTTGGGCCCCCCCCCCCCGCCCCGGGGACAGCTGAGGTAGCGGGGCTCAGATTAGGTTGGTCCCGGACTTGGGAGTTCTGTGCGGTGGTGCCCCGCGAGCGCTCCGTATGGAGTGCCCTGGGGCTGCGGGCGTCCCCGCAGGTATGGAGATGTGCCTTGCCCCGGAGCGTGGAACCGTCGCGCGCCCCCGGCCCCCCTGGGGTTTCTACGGGGGGTTTGATTTTTGGGCGTGTAAGCGGGGGCCCCGGCAGGCAAGGTCGGGGTTTGTCCGGTTTGAAAGTGAAAAGTTTTTCCTCTTTTCTGGCGGCGGTTTTGTGAAAGGGGTTTGTCGGTCCTTGAAGATGGCCGCCGCGCTCGCCAAGGGATTGCCAGAATCTTGCCGTTTTCCTGTTCCTGGGGGTGAGTCTCAGCAGCCCCCGTTGCGGGTGTATCAGGGCTGGGGGTTTCAGTACGGCTATGTGGCCCTTTCACTGATTTTGGGGTCGATTAGGTGGCTAATACCCCCTGTTTGGAGCTGTGAGACGGAGCACGGAAAAAAAAACGGGGCCCATCCAGTAGTCCCCCCCGGAAGTCCCTTATTTTTTTTGTACATTGGAGCCAAGTTCTTATGATAAAATTTGAATTGAGGCTTTTCCCCTTTTTCGGGCCATCTTCAGCCCTGTGTAATGTGGTTGCCCCCTGCTTGTATGGCGTCTGTGATCTCACTTTTGAAGCCTACGAGCTCCTCCCTGCCGTGTTTTTTCGCTTTAGAGCTAATAAACTTGTGATGAGCAATTGTTGACTCTGATATTTCCCCAGACATAAAACACACGAGCATTAGGGAATGTGAGAAAGGTTGTAATTTGTAGTAAGAAGAAAAAAATTTTTTCACCACCGGGGGGCAAAACGTAAAAATCGGTTACATACAAGAATCTGCAGAATAAGCATATGCTAAAAAGTTGCAAAAATCAAATTTAGCATGAGAGCCCAATGATTGTCTATAAAATGATGGTTCTGTTGTTGAAAGCGAGGGTATTGAAATGGACCCCAAAGTCAATTTTAAAAATTTAATTGTCGTAAAAGTACTATAATCCTGCCCCCTATGTACAAGAATATAACTTTTTTTTTCTATAATACTGCCCCCCAGTACAAAAATTAAAACTTTTAAAATGTTCCTATGTACAAGAATAAATCATAATACGCCCCTATTACAAAATTTAAAATCTATAATACTGCTCCTAGTTTAAAAAATATAACTACTATAATACTGCCCCTAGTACAAAAATAAACTCTATAATACTGCCCCCATGTACAAGAATATAACACTAAATACGCCTCCTTGACAAGAAAAATAATACTATAAAACTGCCCCCATGTACGAATATAACTATAAATACTGCCCCCGTGTACAAGGGGTAAAATTCTATAATCTGGGCCCATGTACAAGAATTAAATACATAATATGCCCCCATTGCAAAATTTTAACACTATAAAAACTCTCCCATGTACAAAATATAACTACTATAATACTGCTCCTATGTACAAGAATTAACTACTATAACACTGTTCCTTGTACAAGAAAATAACTACTATAATACTGCTCCCTATGTACAAGAATATTCTACTATAAGGCTATTTCACACGGTTAAAATGGCCGAAATTTTGGTCCGTAATTACGCCCGAAGTGCGCCAATTACGGGCCAAACGGCCCCTTATTTCGGTAATTCACAGTTCTCATAGAGAACAGGAATTTTTTGGGAAACCCCAATTGAATTAATTACCGGGGTTACGCGCGCTGGAATTCAAGCAATGGGCCGGGGAGTGCCGGCCCCCGCTCACTCCCCGCTCCCGCCCCGCCCCGGCTTTAATTGGGGCGTAATTTGTCCCGCAATTAAGCCTTTTGAAATAGCCTAAAACTGCCCATTGTACATGATTATATTCTGGAGTTATTCTGTTTGTTATTCAGGAAGAAAACTTGAATATTGTGGTAGTTGATATTGGCCCAGAGATTCAAAGAGAAAATGAAAGGAGTGTGAGGATTAAGGAGGAGAACATTTCCGCAGACCTCAGCTCTGGTGAGTAATAATGTGTATGATGGGTGGCCGCTCCCATATTTCAGTGCTGAACCTCTTACCGACATTTGACGTCCCGTTATGTCATGAAGATTGTGAGGGTCGGGAAATAAGCCGATAATTGCCGCATGAAAGCAGCTGTATGTAACAGCTGGCTTCATGTGCTGTCGGCCATAACTGGAGTTTACTCCGGTTGCAGCCGATTAACGCCTTAGACAGAGGGGTTGGGGTGTCCTTTTGCCTTGGGGCCCCCAAAGGGCATGGCCAGACGTGGTGATTGACAGGTAATACAATGTAGTACAGTGATATGCACCAATTGATCTAATAATCGCCTATGGGAGTTCGTAAAAAAAAAACAAAAAAAAACCCACTAATGCCCGTCGTAAAACACGCACACTGCTCTTTCCCCAATAAAAATTGCAAACCCCCCAAAAAAAAACAAAAAAAAAAATAATTCACTTTTGCAGTGGGGTAAGGCAGCCTTTAAATCTGTCACATTGCATAACCTGCACGATGCACGGCATAAAAAGTTTAAAAGACAATGGCAGAATTGCCTTTTTTCTTTTATTTTTTTTGTTCATCCCGCTCAACGTGATAGCAATAAAAACGTTAGTTCCTTCCTTATGGAAAAATAAAAAAAATTACAGCAATCAGAAGATAGCGATAAATAAACAATGTTTTACACAATAAAAATATTTCTTTTTTGTTTAAGTGTAACACCCCCCAAAAAAACTACATAAATTAGGTGTCCCTGTAATCATATTGCCCTGGAGAGTAAAACTAACGTCATTTATATCGCATGGAGAGCGCTGTAAAAAATAAGAAAGGAGATTTAAAAAAAGTCATGTGTCCCTCAAACTGGTACCAATAAAAACGTCAACTCATCCTGCAAAAAAAATATGTTTTATTAGCTCCCAAAACAAAAAAATCGTTATGTTCAGAAATACATATAAAAATGCATTTTTTTTTTACAAATGCATTTTTGGGTAAAAAAGGGAAAACCCACAAAAAAAAAAAAAATGTAAAAAAGATATTGTTGAAAAATGTACTGACCCGCATAGCAGGTTTTGTATTTTGCCCAGAGCAAAGCTGTAAAATGGAAACCCCAAAAAAAAACTGCATTTTTTCCCCCCATTTTTATGGGGAATTTCTAAAAAAAAACGCACACCTGTGCACCCCAAAATGACATACACCAGTTTTCCCCCAGGGGTGTTGAATCCAAGAGGGGGTGACTTTGGAAGGGTTTTACCTATTCTGGTTTCTTTTTGGGGTCTTTGCAGTGCAATGGCACCCCCCAAATCTGCCTTCCAAAAGCCAAATAGCCTCCCCCTTTATACCCCCTCCAGCACCCAAAAAACGTTTACCCCACATATAGTTATTGCCCAACTTGGGAAAAAAATTTCATAACCCAAATTTTTGTGCTTTTTTTTTTTTTTTTTTATTTCTTGTGAAAATAAAACTTTTTCTGCTTAAACTGCATACTATTGTGAAAAAATTAATTTTCATTTTCACAGCTGGACTTTAAAATAAGAAAAAAAAAAGAAAGAAAAGGAAACAATTGGTTCAATTACCATACACCCG
>JAODAL010016736.1:0-79784 GCA_025379985.1 Phyllomedusa bahiana | reverse complement strand
TTAAAATTCGCAATTAAATTAAAAACGTTGAAACGAACAGTGAAAAAAAAAAAAAAATACTAAAATAAAGGTTTGCACAATTAATTTGGGCAGAGTTATTTTTCACACAACAGATTATGGACATGGCAAAATCTGACACAGAATTTACGCTTAAATCTACACCTTTCAACATTAATTTTAGATGTGAAAGTTAAAACATAGGATGCAAGATTTTAAATATGGTTTTTATTGCAGATTTTCAGCATGAATTTCTATGCGGGACAGAAACAATGGTGCAGATACGTATGCCAAACTAAATTAAATAAAGTTCATGTGGGCTTGGGTGGAGTTTCCTTGCTACAGAATCGGTGTAAAATCCACATTAAGGGCCACATGTATAAAAACTGTATAGGTGTAAAATTCACTTTGTTGCCCATAGCAACCAGAGCACCCCTTTCATCTTTCCAGAGCACTATATGAAATGAAAGGGGCACACTGATTGGTTGCTATGGGAAACAAAGTGAATTTTAGACCTAGACCGTTTTCATACATGTGGCCCTAAGAGTTGATTTTCACCTTTACTTCACTTTTAGCTCCCACTTCCTTTTGCATCGGAAAATCCTGCACATTTAAATTTTGACACGAGGATTTCATTGAAACCAAATGAAAGCAAATTTTTTTAATCAGACCCGCATAAAAAAAAACGTGAGTAGACCTTTAACACAGCTAGATAAGGTGAGATAAAGGTGGCTGCAGGCAATTCACGCCAATTGACAACTGGCCAAGTCTATATTTCTGAGAAAAGCCATGGTTTTTTTTATTTTTTACATATATACAGTTTTGATTAGCTTTTTTTTTCTGAAATGGCTTACAGATACACACTTACAACCGTCTTATAACAAATGCAGTCCTCTGTAATAAATTCTGACAGCACATTTTCTTTTCCAGAAAATACCATTTTCGCTGCTTTGTCATAAAAGTATACAAACAAAAAAGTGTCAAAACTACAGGGAGCTTCAATTTTATGAATAATGTTCAAACAGAATTTGAAGACTCCGACAGTATTTTTGATGTCCCCAAGATGGGCAAAATCAGCAGTCTGACAAAACAGGGTTGCTGTGATATAGATATATGATATCTTTCAGTTCACTGACAACTTATTAGTAAATCTTAGAATGCTACAAGAGGCAGTAAAACAAAAATATTTTAGAATCAAGCATCACAGTTTGTTAACAAAGTCATTACATAGCAGATATCAAAAACCTGCAGTCTTGGAGAGAAATATTAATATTGAGTCCTCTACAACCCGCGGTCCAGAGGCATGTACTTAACCATTTACAGCCGTTCAACGACCAGACACTATTTTGTACTTTTTCTTAGCACATGAGGGATTGAAAGCTCTAAATCCTCCTCATATTATTCAATTAATTTCTTAATCCTTTTTTTTTTCCGTTTTACATAATGCTTTATTTTTATCTAACCCCTTTTAAGGTCTAATTTTGTTTTGGACTTAAAGGGTATTTCACAAGGCATATTGGGGCACTTTTATGGGGCTCCCCCTTTCAGATAAAAGCAGGAGTGGCTACTGCTGCTGGGCCTGTTATTAAGAGAAAGGGGGTTGGTAACCTAGAAAGTTTTGTGAAAAGGGGAAGAAAAATGATAACCGCAAAAAAGTTTTAAATCTTTTTTTACCTTTGCCTACAGGTTTTTTAAACTAACCCAAATTTAATGGGAAAAAACCCTTTGAAAAGCAAGAAACGAGCAAGGCCCAAAAAACACCAATCAAAAGAATCCCTATAGGAGAATTACCAATTACCTAAATCAGGGGTGAGATTAAAAAGAAACCTGAGGCAAATGAGAAGACTGGGGGTAAAACAAAATGTTATCTGCTTATGCGAATTCATTGGGACATCTTAGAGTAAAAAATGAACCATTTAAAGGCACAAAATTTTAAACCCCTTAACGACCGGCACCGTCTTTTGACGGGGGCCGGTGCGGGTCGTTTTCCCCGTCTGCACGACGTCTTTTGACGTCGCTGCAGACAGGGGGTTTGCGGCCCCCGCGCCAAGCTGCCTAAAATCGGGTTGTACACACAGCCCCGACCCCAGAGCACCCCTCAGCACGGGGACGGGGAAACCTCCGCAACCCATGCTTTAACCCTTTGTTGCGGCGGTGCGTTACCGCCGCAATCAAAGGGGGATCCCCTGCTCTGTCGGTGAGGGAAAAACCCCTCACCCGACAAGCTCGGGGACCGGCTGCCAGCAGCTCGGGGGACCAGCGGGGCCCCCAGATTGTCTTGTAAGAAGCCATGATTAGGATCACTGTGGCTGCCAACATGCCGTGTCAACTACACAGATTAGCATGTTTTAGCATATAGAAAATCTAATCATTACTAAGGAAAAAAAAAAAAAAAAAAAAAAAAGTTAAACAGTTCCCCTTTCTGGAGTAAAAAAAAAAGTACAAAAAAACCATAAAAATGTAAAAAAAAAAATAAAAAAAAAAAATAAAAAATAAAAAAAAAATATTTAATAAAAAATAATTTACAAAATTACACGCACAAAAAAACCTACACATATTTGGAAAAACCCACACACCGTAATAACCTGAGAATTAATCAACAAGTTATTAAGTTGAAATGTAAGGGTGAAAAAAAAAATTAAAAAAAAAAAAAAAAATTTTGTAAAAAATAAAAAAAAAATACGGGGCAATTTTTTATAAGTGTACTTAAACTATTCCCTTATAAAGTACAACTTTTTCCGAAAAAAAAGGGGCCCCTCATCCAACTGCGCCCATTGAAAAAATAAAAAAGTTACAACTTTTAAACGCAAGGAGGCCAAAACTAAAAAAATTGGTTTTCTGGTCATTAACTACTTTTCAGCGTTCGGCTTAAGGGTTAATGGAATAGTCTTAATGTCTGCAGTTCCCGATTGCCAAAGCAGAAAGGTTATTCAGACTCAAGTCACTTACTTCAACACTCGCCAGATATTTTGCCTTCAAAGCGGAGATGAGACACGTCTCTTCATCAATCAGCTTTACAACCCTGTTATATGCATTTGTGACAATTTTTACAGTCGCTTTCGCTGGTTCCTGAAGTTAATAAAAAATATAGTTAATAAATAAAGCATGACCAAAAATTTTTTTTTTTTTTTTTTTTAAATAAACAGACACTGAAAAGAAAATTGGAGTCAGCCTCAATTAGAATTTAAAGGAACTGGTCACATAAAGGTAATGCCCCCCTTGCTGAGGACAGCACAAGCTAGTGACAGACATGCTGTTTCCAGCACTGTTCCCTTATTCTGTAAGAAAGCAAGTGCTTCGATGTTCAAATCTGGCAGTTTGCAGCCTGTTCTGCCAGAAATAAGTCCAACTTAATTTTATGAGCAGGTGTTTTTCCCGCCAACCCATGGCTAGCCCTGCCTACTCATGGTCGATTTTAACCTTTACTTTGGATAGAAATCTGTGAATAAAAGCAGATGGGGGGGGTTAAACAACTGCTCATGAATAAATTGGACTCCTCTCTTACAGAACAGGCTGCAAACTGCCAGATTTGAGCATCAAATGCTTTGAAACTTCAGCATCTTACAGGGTAAGGGAAAACAGCACTAGAAACTTATGTCCCGTCACTAGCATGTTTCTGTCCTCAGTCAGGGTGGTTTTCACCTATGTGACAGGTTCCCTTTAAAACATGTCTCACCACAAAGGACTAAAAGTTATATGTCAGGATTCTCAAATGTCTGGGTGCAGCTAGAATATATAGATCCCAGAGCTTTGATCATGGATGCTCAGAGCCCAGAATTGTATTATTCAACATAAAATCAGGATCAAGACTTTTAATTATTGGTGCAAGCCACAGCACTGTTCTTAAGTTAGGGAGCAGGAAGAAAAGTTTTACTATTTTTTATAGAGAAAACACAGGAGGGGGAAAGCAACCCAAATGGTATTGAAGAAGAAAGAAATACAGCTTTTTACTGTCAACCCCTCCACCCTGTACAGTCAAACAGTACTCTTAGTAAGTTTTGTTTGTGTGATGTTCACAGCGATGAGCTTCACGAGATGCCATGTTAGCGGTTCGATAGCCTGACTGATACTTGGACATTGGTTGAAGGTCCTTATTGTATGCTTATTACCAAGTCTCACGGCCCAGGTGGTTGGGAAGCACCACATAGTCACAGTTGCAACACTTTCCTACACAAGTACAGTAGCCATAACCAGATGGTGCCCTCACTCAATCACTTAAGGAAAGTAAATCTAAAAATTTAATTACATTATCTTTTGATGACTGAATGAAGTGATGAAAAAATGAAGCATTACCTACTTATTAAAAGTTAACCATGCTTCCATTTATATGCAAAATCTTACAGAACTGGAAAGTGTAGGTTGGTGGCTGTGGCTCAGTCTGCGGAATTCGCACAGAGGACAGGGTGAAATTGTGGCTAATCCAAGGTCACTTCTCTATGACCTGTATAAATAAACTGGTCAAACAAACAAAGATGATAGGGCCAGCCGACACAGTGATCATAAAGGTGGTATATTCAAAAACTAAATTATAATGAAACTTGTTCTATTCTAGGATCGTACACTCCTCAACACTTAAACACTAAAAAGGACAACCATAAGGTGATGCAAAATCTGCATATGATCAAATGTTTGAACACCTAGCTCCAATCTGTGGCATGTGGGAATAGCATAAAAGACAAGATTGAAAACACAAGTTTTTTAGCCACATGAAACCTCAAAAATCTGATTAAAGTAGTGCAGGATGATTGTTTGAGGTCTCTTGTTAGTTGATGTGCCAGTTATCAACACTTGATAACTTGTGGAGAAGGACAAAATCCTTGAAATGAGAGAGACCTTGGTTTATCACTCCAGAAGATCACCAAGTATCTCAGCTGAGATGTCCGCACTGTCCAATGTTGCATGTCCCGGTGGTTCGCAAAACAAGAACGAACTATAATGATAGCAAGAGGTGCAGGAGGCAAACCTCTGCACGGACGGATGGTCTGATCATTAGAACGAGCCAGGTGTCCAGGTACAGGTGTTCCATTGACCTCATGCCACCGCTCTCAAAGGCTATCATGTTGCACAGCAAGATGGCAATGCAGGTCTGTCCTCTTCAGCAATGAGTTCTGCTTCTGTCTCAGACACAATGATAGCCGGAGATTGGTCTGTAGACCACATGGGCAATGCCACGAATGAGCCTTCACAAAGGAACGTCACATCAGTCCTACTCCCAAGATGGTGAAGGGAGCCATAATGTGTGCCAGCTGGACCTCTTTAGTCTTCAACATTTAGGTACACCAACACTTTGTTATTACATTGATTTGGTTGTGGAACTAGTAGTAAAGCAATTTTCTACAAAGCATCCCAGGAGTTGTTTGTCAACAGGACGTCATGCCACAAGTTTCTCTTGCTAAAGTGAGAAACCTGTGTGGCTACCATGGCCCGCAGCAATTGCAAAGTGAGCTGCCAGTAGCTAATCTTAAACCCTTACTGCCGGAGCCAGTTTTGGCCTCTCTGACAGAGCCGAATTTTTTAAATCTGGTATGGGTCACTTTATACGAGAATAACTTTTTAACACTTTAACCTATCCATGTGATTCTGAGACTGTTTTCTCGTGACACATTGTGCTTTAAGCGAGTAAGAAATTTTGGTTCAAAAAGTCCTAGTTTATTTGTGAAAAATATCAAAGTATCGTGAAAAATGGGAAAAATTTACCAATTTTCAAACTTCAAAAATTTCTGCGTGTAAGACAGTTAATCCACTCAAAATAGTTTATAACTAGCATCTACCATATGTCTGCTGTAGGTTGGCATCATTTTTTAAATGTCTTTTTTTTTTTTTTTTTTACTGCATTAGGGGGCTTAGAAATTTAGTAGTAATTTTCAAATTTTTCAAGAAAATGTGCAATATACATTTTTTTGTTAGATATCCCCATAAATTACTTCATCTAAGAAACTACACCCCTTAAAGAATTCAAAACAGCATTTAGGAAGTTTATTAACCCATTAGGTGTTTCCCAGGAATTAAAGCAAAGTGGAGGTGAAATTTCAAAATTTCACATATTTGGGAGATTTTCAATTTTTATCCAATATTCACAAGAACACGGTAGATGTGATCAGGGAAATGCTACTTAATATTGATTCCCTGGATTCTGCCGTTTTCGGAGATTTCCCATAAGTGGCCTTAGTGCACTATTTGGCTCGACCACAAGCCCCAGAATATGAGGAGCACCTACCGGACTCTGGGCTCTCATTTTCATTACAATTTCATTTAGGCGCCATTTCAAGTTTGCGGACACCCTAAGGCACTAAAACTTAATAAACTCCCCTAAAAGACCCAATATTGGAAATTACACTCTTTAAGGAATATATCCAGGGGTGTAGCAAGTATATCCACCCCACAGGTGTTTTACAAATTTTTTTAGCGTTCGGCTGGGAAAATAAAAAAATTAAATTTTTTTTCCAACAATCTGCAGTTTTAGCAGAAAATGTTTTATTTTCACAAAGCATCCTGGAAAAAAAGCACCCCAAATTTTGTTACACAATATCTTCCAAGTTCAGCAATACCCTACATGTGGGTGTAAACTGCTGTGTCGATGCATGGCAGGGCGTATAAGGAAGGGAGTGTTATTTGTCTCTTGGAACGCAGATTTTGGTGGGGCCATGTCGCATTTGCAAAGCCCCCAAAGTACCAGAAAAGGTGAAACCTTCCAGAAGTCGCCCCATTTTGGATTCAACACCCCTTAGGAATCTCATATAGGGGTGTACTGTGCATTTTGGGCGCACAGTTGTTCCACAGTGTTTTTTAGTATTGGGCCGTGAAAATGGGGGGAAAAATGCAGTTTTGTCATTGTTTTTTGGGCTTCATTTTTACAGTGTTTGCTGTACAGGATAAATGACAGAATGACTATACTATGGGGGTCGGTACAATTGCAATGATATAAATTTTATATAGTTTTTTAGGTTTTATTACTATTACACAACAGAAATAGGTCTATAAAAAATTACGTTTCTATGTTGTCCTATGATAACAGCCATAACTTTTTCATTTTTCTGTATGCAGAGCTGATTATGGACTTGCTTTTTGCGGGATTAGTTGATGTTTTTATTAGTACCATTATGAGGTGCATATGACGCTTTGATCACTTTTTATTAAGGTTTTTGTGAGGTACTTTGAACAAAATTCAGCATTCCTGGTATTTTTTATTTTTTTTTACAGCGGTCACCGTGAAGTGACATGATAGCTTTACTCAGCATGTCGATACGATTACAGCGATACCAAATTATTATTTTTTTTTTTATGTTTTACTGCTTTTACACTTTAAAAACACTTTAATTCAAAAAGGAAAACACGTTTTTGCATCGCCGCAGTCTGAGAGCCATAGCTTTTTTTCTGTGTACGGAGCTGTGTTGGGGGATGTTTTTTGCGGGATGAGTTGATGTTTTTACTGGTATAATTTTTTTGGGAGAGACACGACTTTGATCAGTTTTAAATCTGTTTTTTGGAAGGCAAGGGGAAGTAAATACTGCAATCCTAGTAGTGTTTTTTATTTTTAACAGCACTCACTGTGCAGTATCCATGACAAGTTAGTTTTATTCTGTGGGCAGATACAATTATGGTGATACCCAATTTATATAGTTTTTTTTTATGTTGAAGCACTTTAGTAAAAAAAAAAAAAAAAGTTTTTATTGCGTGAAACAATATTTATGCATCGCTATCTTCTGACAGCCATATTTTTTTTTATTTTTCCATATACAAAGACGTGAAAGGACTTTTTTTTTGCGGGATGATTATATGAGTTTTTGATCGCTTTTTACTCTATTTTATGTGCTGCGGGACGAACCCGAAAAAAAAAATAGCTTTTTTTTTTTTTAACAGCGTTCACCGTACACTTTTTTCACTTTTCCTCATAGGGAATTTGTAACAGCAATCTTAAGATTGCTGTTACAAGGCAGGCCATTAAACAGGATTGCTGCTGTGTACTGGTCACCATGGTGACTGTCAATCACCATGCCCACATTCACTGACGACCCGGGAAGTGACTTTCACTTCCCGGATCCATCCCGTAGGAGATCGCTGCCGCACTATAGTGCAGCAGCGCGCCGCGAGCAGGCAGCAGGAGTTCCCTCTTCTTGCCTGTGAATTAGCTCCGACGATCTTAATTGATTGAGCTAAGGGGTTAAACACCCGCGGCTGGAACTCATTCCGGCCATGGGTGATGTGGCATGAGGCCAGCGATAATTTACCGCTGGTCCCATGTCGCTATCGCGCGGGGCTTGCTTGTAAGCTCGCACGGTCGCCAGGACGTATGCATACGTCCAAAGTCGGGAGGGGTAAAAGATCTGCGTGCCCAAGTACATTCAGCAAGACATAACATTAATAATCTCACTGATGTCAAGGTGTGTAAATATTTGTATTTCTGTGCTTTTACTCAATACTGAATAAATCAAGTTGTTCTGAATATTTTTTCTTTTTTTTTCTTTTTTTAGAATTTGCATATCATTACCATGTCTACTGATGCTTTCCATTATTCCAGAACTTTCTATAATTTTCTTGATTAACACTCAGTTTTTCATGTGGTCTCTCTGGCCAAGAAAAAGTCAGACTGTTTTTAAATATGCAGTATATTAGAGTGCTATTAATTCAATTAAATAATACCTACCACAAGAGAAATTTCGAGCTCCTTGGATATGTTGTAATCAACCTTTTCCAGGATATTGTCGATATCCAACACAACGTCACAAGAGCCAAGGGAGTGGTCTGAACTTAGGTCAAATAACTTTAAAAACAAAATATGTACTTCTTTTAAATAGAAAGCTGCATGAATAATTCAAACGAATAACAAAAGCAGAATAGTTCTATATAACCTAGGTTTATAACTAGTGGTGCATAAACCAGTACAAGCCCTAGCTGTGCAATATGAGCAAAGCAAATGCATTTTAATATAACCACATGGTATATGAACGTGGCTTCGGGGGCGGGGGAGATCTTTGATTAATGTTGGCTCAGAAACCTTAAAAAACAATGCTGAGTCATTATATAAAGGGTGTGTCTCGCACAATGATTGGTTTTAATTTAACAGACTTTAAAAAACAAGCAGCTTTGCTAGCATTACAAATGCATGATTTATACCCATGTTAGATTACTCATCATTCTCAAATTTATAAACCTGTGATCCTTAATTATGTAGGTCTAATGACCATCAATTTAAATGGCGGAAGCTATGGTAAGTCCTCGTTTACAATGGGAAATTTGCAGATTAGCTGTAAGATAAGGAGCAGAGGAAATATGTTTGGGCCATTGCTTTGTAATGTAAGTAATTGTAACCTACAGATCTCAGTGACCTTTGGCTAGTGATTTTGAGTTCTGGTTAAGTCAGAAAAACGAATAATGTACACAGACATCAGTAAAGTAGAAATACTTTTTTCAATTATTTTTAGCAAACCCTTTTATCTTCAAATTACCTAACTGATTTTAATAGATCTAGCAGGTATACCTTTTTGATGTCAGACAGCCATGCACACAGAAGGTCCAGGAGTGTCAGTCATCGTGATATTAAATTGTTCAGTTTTCGACTGTTTCATTTAAACTCTCGAACACAGCATTTGAATCATCACAGTCACAAGCCGCTCCATAAATAATTTCAAGTGACTTTTGCAGCACCTTTGTGGAGAACAATGCACACAGTGGGGAAATATGTACTAGCACCAGTAAGGAGAGAGAAACACAATTTCCAATGTAAGGGTATGTTCACACGACGTACTGTACGTGCCGTATACGCGTGATTGGGAGATGCGTGACGCGCTACTCCTGAACGAGGGCCGATAGCGCAGGCCCGAACATGATTACTGCGAGAGCAGTAATCGCCGCAATGTAAAGTTACGTACCTGTGTGTGATGGGAGGGGAGAGGGAGCAGAGAGCAGACAAAAGCACCCCCTCATTCAACTACCAGGGACACTGACACGAAAGCTCGTAATGGACAACTCCTTTAATAAATGTAATTACAACCCACATTTAGGGAAGCTAGGTAGTTGGTTTACAGAAATTCAATTAGCGTAAATAAGGAGAAGGAATATTTGGCATTGCTTGTATGAAGAATTGTAACCTACAATCTCGGACCTTTGGCTGTGATTTGATTCTGGTTAAGTCAGAACGAATAATGTACAAGACACAAATAAAATACTTTTCATTATTTTTAGCAACCTTATCTTCAAATTACCTAACGATTAATAGATCTACAGGTATACCTTTATGTCACAGCCAGCAACAAAGTCCAGAGCTGTCATGCACTTTGTAGTATTAATTGTTCCAGTTTTGACTGTTTCCATTTGTAAAACTCCTCAACACACATTGACATCACAGTCACAAGCCCTCCATAAAATTTCAAGTGCTTTTGCACACCTTTGTGGAACAATGCACACAGTGGGATATGTACTACACATAAGAGAGAGAAACACAATTTCCAATGTAAGGGTATGTTCACACGACGTACTGTACGTGCCGTAATACGCCGGGTGATTTGGGAGACGCGCTGAACAGCGCGTACTCCTGAGGCGCGAGGGGCCCGATAGCCCGCCAGCCCCGTAGACATGCATTACTCCGGGCGGTAATCGCCGCAATAATTGACTCACTTATCCCCCCGTTTTACATACGATCGTATTGTCGAGTGGGAGGGAAAGGGTGTACAGTAATCCTATTCTTTTTGGGGGCTATGGATTCCCATAATAAGGGGCATTTGCCCTTTTTAAGCGAAGTACATACAAAATACATGGCAAAATGAAAACTCCAAAATAAGCCTGTGAAATCCCCAAATTTGTTTTCTTGTTCTAAACAGAATGAGTTCTTTTTCTGTTTAACCAGAATGAAAAAAAATTAATGTATAGGTATAACTCCATTTAAAAGGTTTTTAAAAGGAAACCTGTCATTTATTTTAGGCGCCCTACGACAGCAGATATGACAGGGCTAAAGAAATGGAGTGCTGTGATGTATAGGTTTATATGACATGGAGCAAGATTTCTGAGTGAAAAACAGAGAAAATACTGACCAGACTTCCTAAGAAAAGGTTTTAGTCCGTAGCAGCAAATACCCGCCACCATAGGGAACCCAGCCAAAGCATCGTGCCTAATAACCAGACCTTCTGCCCCGAGCATTTAGAGGCAGGTCTGTGCAGTCCATTTAACTGTTTGCATGTAACAGTTAAAACCCTGAGCAGGGCATGCGTCCTAATGAACACTGCGGGAAGATGTCACATTATCGCACCAATTGCACCAGGCTAGGAGGAGCCAGACTGTCTGTCACTTGTCAGGGAAAACAAAAGGGGGTTTTTTTTTTCCATTAATGAGGACCGGCCTACCTAGCTATTTGGGGTGGGCCTACTTACCGGGGGACCTATATCCCAAAATCAAACGGCCCCCTACCATCTACCTGGGAGCCCAAATACCTATCTAATTTGGGAATGATTATCTACCTATCATGGGCCTATCTACTTACCTAGAGCCTATCTACCAACCTGAGGTCTAGTAACCACCTACCTAACTGGGGCCTACCTATCTACAGACCTGGGGCCTCAAGTATCTACATGGGACCTTGCCACCCCGCCTACATACTACCTACAGGGGGTTTTTAAAAACCCTTCCTAACCTTTTTTTTTTTTTCTATGGGGAATTGGGGACCTTACTATTGTTGGACTCATCCCAGGGTCTTCCCACTAATAGGGGCTTCCCTAAATACAGGGGGTTTGTGGAAGGGGGGGGGGTTACCTATATAAGCATGTGTTTGGGTTTACAAATTTGGGGGGGGGGGGGCTACCTTCTTAATGGAGGCCACCTATCTAAAAAGGGGTCTCTACCTATCTGTTGGGTAGGTTTTAGAATTCATGCCCAGGTACTTTAAAGTGTTACCAAATATTGATTAGGTTTTTGTATTTTACGGGGTTTCCTCTTGGCCCCCCATGAGGGCCCGGGTTGGACACTGGGATCAGTTTTGGGATCCATTTATTTAATAAAATAGTCAATGAAGGATGAAGTGTTTTAGTGTTGTTTTGGTATATTTTAACACTTTTTTTTTCTAATGTTAGTAAAACAGGCATCTGACAGACGTTTCTCTATTTCTAGCACTAACTCTGTGTGTCAGTCACCTCCGTTTTGTTTTGTCACCCTAATACCGACACCAAGCCCCAGTACTAGGCATCTGTCAAACACCTCTATTACTGGAGTAAAATGGTAAAAAAAAAATTCCTGACAATTCAAAAAAACACTATTTACATAAACCAGCTCTCATTGACCATTTTATTAAAGAAATGGCTTCAACGGGGAAATCTGTAGAAAAAAACAAAAACACAAAAAATTGGATTTTTGTACTTACCGTAAAATCCTTTTCTCGTCTGATTCATTGGGGGACACAGCACCTTGGGTAAACCCCCTTGCCTTGGGAGGGGGCACGGGCAGCCCCAAAATGCGTTTGGCCCCGCCTCGGGGGGCCTATATCCCTCCTGCTACCCGGGCTGATCGTGGTACAAAACATGGCGGAGGGGAAAACAGAAAGCCACCGAACCATGAGAAAAAACAGGTGGGACCTGTGTCCCACAATGAATCGGACGTGAAAAGGATTTTATGGTAAGTACAAAATTCCCATTTTCTCGCCGGTAATTCATTGGGGTACACAGCATCTTGGAGCCAAAAGCAACCCGTGGGTGGGAAAAAAAAAAGGAGCCCAAACAACTAAAAAAATTCATCAGCATGTAACATCCACACGTGCCCAAGCACCTTTAGGCCGAGGGGGTTTTCGTCAGCCGAGGCCCGGTAGGATCTGGTAAAAAAAATAGAGAAAGTATGGGCCGAAGCCCCGGTGGCAAACCCCGCACACCTGTAATGCTGAAAACCTGTGCCAAACCGCTCAGGAGGGGGACCAAACATCGTGTGGAGGAGCCTAACCCAAATGGAAGGGGTCGCCCAGACCGTAGGGTTCGAAATTGCAGACCGATTCCCCGCTGGGAAAGGGGCCATAACACCTTTAATGACAAAGAAGCTTCAAGTGCCGAAAGGGTTCCTAAAAGAGTAATCCGAATGGCCCCACCACGTTAAACATTAAACGCCCGCTCTCGAGGGTGAAGGCGGGGAGGGACAAAAGAGGGCAAAAATTTCCCCATTGAATGAAACGAACACCACTTTTGGAGAAACGAAAGGGAAAAGGGCGCAAAAAAACCTTTTCCTTATGCAAACAAAAAAGGGGGCTTTTTATGTAAAGCCCCAGTTCAGCCCAGCGGGTGGAGAAAATGGCCCCCAGAAGGCCCCCCTTCCCTGAAAGCAAACGTAGGGAAACTTCCCTAGTGGCTCAAAAGGCGCAGACTCCGGCCTTCACACAAGATTTAAAACCCCCTTCAATGCCTATGACCGGAGGGACAAATGCGCGACCCTCCGCAAAAAGGTTTTAACCTATAGCGGGAATGGGAGCTGCACAGAAACCAACAGAGGGCAAAACCTGACCCCTTTAAGGAGGGCAGCCAAACCCCAGCTCCACTTTTCTCCTTACCAGGGGAAAAAAAAAAAAAATTCCAGTCAGTAAAGACCGGGAGGACGAGGGGTTGCGGGCCCCGATCATGGTCTGGATAACAGAAACCGACAAACCTCGGATTCCATCTCAAGGTTAAATAGTGGGTACCCTCTCAGCTTGAGGTTTTTTTGAGCACTCGGGAAGAAGGGCCAAGGGTCAGAGTAACTGACTCAAGGTAGGGCCCGTGCATCTACTGCGAAGGCCCCCGGCATTGGAACATACCCGGAGATTGGGGGGCTGAGGTGGGACGCAAACAAACCGACGTTTGGCGTCCCCCATTTCTGGCAAAGAAGGTGAAAAACCTCCGGCAGTAGAGCCCACTCCCCGGGAAACAAAAGTTGACAAATGGGAGATAGGGCCCAAACCCGTTCCTACTCCTGAAAACCCCCGCGACAAATTCGGCACGGACCGCTCTGCCCCGTAAAAATTTTTGCAGCTTCCTGAAAACTGTCCGGGGTTCTGGGCCACCCCAACATTCAGGTAGGCCACTGCCCGGGGTGTTGGACGACCTGTACCGGTTGACCTCGAATGAAGGGGCCAATGCAGAAGCGCTAGAAAAAATGGGCCCCAGCCCAGAAAATTGATCGGAGACCCGATCCCCGCGGGGCCAGCGACCCCGATCGTCCGGGGCCAAGACTGCGCCCCCCCCCGATTACTGGCTTTTTGGGGGTGATCAGCCATCACGGGGACAGAAAACTTCCCCCGATGAATGCGGGGAGACTACCACCACCCCGGTCGACTCGCACCCGGGGGGGACAACAACCTTGTGTCAGGTATTAGAGACCCGTCCCCCCCGAGACAGATTAAGGGCCCGCTTTCAGAGGCAAAATGAAACCCCGGGAAAGCCCCCCCCCATGAGGCAGCCACCCCTCCGAGAACCCCCATGCAAGTGCAAAGGGTTTTTGTGGGTTTACCCAAATAGGGGAAACGCCTGAAGCAGTTTTTCCGGATCTTCCCCCCGGTGGAGAAACACTCTGGCCACCTGAGTTCCGAGAATCATCCCAGAAACTCCTCCTCTAAGGGGTCAAGATGACCTGTCGAAAAGACTCGTCACCCAAGCGCACCAAAGTGTCTAGGGTCATTTTTTTTTCTTTTTCTCTTTTCCGCGGAGGCAGCGGGTGGGAACGGGTGAGTGGCGAAAAAGACCAGCCAGCCAAAAAACTGACTGGGTTCCCGACGCCCTCAGGGGGGACAACGTCACGGTACAACTAGCGTTACGGCCCCCCTGAAGATGAGAGCCAGGGGCTCAAACACTTTCCGCTAGGTTAAAACCAGGGGGTCAAACACCTTCCCCCGATGCAATGTAACAGGCCACAGAAAGGGCATTCACCAGAAACGCCCAAATACAGAGACGTCACGCCCCCATGCGCAGAATCGCCACAGGGGCGCCAGACCTTGTAAGACCTTTGGACTGTGCAAGGCCGAAAGGCAGAGCCCCGAACTGAAAGTGCGCGTGCCCACCGCGAAACCAGAAACCGCTGGTGGGCCGGGAAACAGGGGGTGTGAGATACCCTCCCTGCTGTCTATTTGGCCCAAAATTCGTTTTGCTCCAGTGAGCTAACGCGACCGGGAAAAATCCAGGGGGAAAGGGGAACTTGTCAAAACGTTGAGCCCATTGGAAACCAATAAGCCTCACCGAGCCATCCTCTTGGAACCATAACAAGATTAAGTGAAACCCCCCAAAAAGCTCGGGGTCGAGGACCGCGCAATCCTCTTGAAGGAGGAGGGGGGGGATTGCCAGACAGAAAGCTGTCACCCGAGCCAGAGAAGCGGGCGGGAAGGAAAGAAGAAACCGTGTTGGGGGAGATGAACCAAAGTGAATCCTGTATCCTGGCGTCGTCGACCTGTACCTGCCAGATCTCCTGGAACTGGAGAAGATGACCCCCCCACCCAAGACCCATTTCCGAGTGGGGGCAAACCCCCAGACCAAAAACGACTTGGCGGAAGGACCCTTTACATTCTGCGAGCTCGCCAGGACAGGGTGGGCCGGGGAGGGGTGCTAACCCCCATGAACAGGGAAAATTTTTCCCTTTCTGAAGGCCCAAACAAAAAATCCGAAAGGGCTGAAAATGGGCACGACTTTTCTTTCAACTGTATTTTTATTGGGATAACTCATAACATCTAAGCAGTATAAAAATACAGAAAATAAATCAAGACATCTGGGGCCCTCAAGAAAGATAACAGATTTTTTTAAGTACACAAATAGCATACTGACAATACCTTTCGCCACTAAGCAAAGATATTCCTTCCCTAAATACTAAGTGGTACAATACAATCTGTAATGTGAGTGGTGGTCAGTTGAGGATATGTGCTTTTACCTATTTCGGGATATATACCTCAACCACCGATATTACGTCTCCAGATGCAAATCAATGGGTGGAGCTCAGGTAGTGCGAGTTCGTGTACAACCAGTTAAGCATAAAATTTAACAAATGCTAGAAATATCAAAAGAAACAAGACACACCAAGACAGCACACATTAGGGGAAACAACCAGGGAGGGGTGGTGGGGGGGTGTAGACCTTTTAGTTTGTTTATAAGCCCAGTAGGAGACATGACCTAAGCTAGGCCGGATGTAGTGGCGTAGTGATCCCAAAGATCCCAAATTGCCCTGAATTTGTCCACTTGATCATGGAGGAGGGCCGTCAAATACTCCATCCTGCGCACTTCCTGTACCCTCTGGCAGAAGTCACCTCGAGAGGGCGGGAGGGCAGACTTCCAATTTCTGGCAATCAGACATTTAGCTGCAGTGAGGAGGCATAGAACTAATTGTCTGGAGTTTTTGCCCAGGTCTTGTGGCAATAAATTAAGTAAAAATATCTTAGGGTCTAGTGCCAACCTCACATCCAGCGCCTCCCCCAGGAGGTCACGAACCATCTCCCAAAATGGATGAATTTGTGCACACTCCCAAAGGATATGGAAAAGGTGCACCCCTCCAGCCCGACATCTCCAGCAATGGTCTGATACCGTGGGATTAAATTTATGTATCAAGGAAGGAGTGTGGTACCAAAAAGAATAAAACTTTAACTGATTCTCTTTGTGTAAGCACATATTGAATTTCTTTGACGCCCCCCTCCAGACGCGTTGCCATTCTTCCAGAGTGAGCGGTTCAGACAAATGTTTGTTCCATCTTTCCTGAAATTTATGATTAGGGAAATCATCAGGTTTTGGTCCAGAAGGATCTGATAGATGGCCGAGACTAGACCCCTGGTGGAGTGATTATTCTTACAAAGGATCTCAAATCGAGTAGGGATGGATACCTTATCTGAACCCGACTTTTGTCTTAAGAAGTGACCGATCTGCAAGAAGGAGTAGTATGCAGAGTCTGCTAGCTCGAAGGTTGATTTTATAGTCTCAAAGGACATTAGTGTCCTAGACCGAGGTTCCACCACATCCACAAACCGAAAGAGACCCCTTTCAAACCATAACTTATAGCTAGTTGATGACAGACTATCGGGGAGGTAGGGCTGGAAAAGGACCGAGGTCATAGGTGACGTCTCAGAACACAGGTAATATCGTTTAGAGCAGGTATTCCATACTTTTCTTAATAAGGCCATGGGGCCCAGCAGAGGCTTATCTACATTCAAATGAGAGGTGCCCCACAACAAGGAGTTAGGGTGGATTGGGGCCAGCCAGAGTTTTTCGATCTCTGCCCATACGGAGTAGGCATGTAGAGAGGACCAACCCACAATGCGTCTTAGCTGTGACGCCCAAAAATATTTCAAGAGGTCTGGGACCCCCAAGCCACCCCTCTGCCTTGGAGCCATGAGGACATCCTTCGGGACTCTATGCCTTCTCTGGGCCCAAATGAACCGTATCACAGCAGCCTGGACCGCTTTTAAATCACCCACGGGGATCTGTACTGGTAGAGAGTCAAAGAGGTATAGCAGCTTAGGCAACAGCGTCATTTTCACTGCGGCTATTCTGCCAAACCAGGACAGTGGCATCTGCTGCCATTGAGACATTAGTTTTCTGAGTTCCGAGAAGAGTTTGGGGTAATTGTGGCGATATATAGAGGAATAAGAGCTTGTTAATTGAATACCAAGATATTTCAAGGAATCTTTTTTCCACTTGTATTTAAAATTTAGTTCTAGGGTTTGTAGGTTGGTTTCAGGGATATTGATCGGCAGAGCCTCTGTTTTCCCAGTGTTAATCTTAAATCCGGAAAGTCTACCGAATTCATCTAGGAGAGAATGCAGGTTGGGTAAAGATATATGAGGTGACGACAGGGATAGCAGGATATCGTCAGCAAACAATGACAATTTGTATTCTTTGTCATGGACAGTGATCCCCCTAATATCTGGGTGTAAACGAATAGCAGCAGCCAGGGGTTCTACTGACATAACAAATAGAAGGGGGGAGAGTGGGCATCCCTGTCTGGTTCCATTTCTGATCTGGAAAGGGGCGGAGACACCATGGGGGAGCCGGATAGACGCCGAAGGGGAAGAATACAGGCCTCTGACCGCCGTCATGAAGGAACCTCTTATGCCAAAGGCCTCAAGTGTCGCCGAGAGGAAAGACCAATTCAGGCGGTCAAAGGCCTTCTCCGCGTCGAGACTCAGGAGAAGGGCTCTCCTATCTTCCCTGTTGACCACCTCTACAAGGTCAATGGCCCGCCTGGTGTTATCCGCCCCCTGCCTTCCCAGAACAAACCTCCCCTGATCTGGGTGGATTATCTGTGGGAGCCAGGCCGCCAATCTGTTTGCTAGGATGTTAGCAAAGACTTTCAAATCGGCATTTAAGAGTGCTATAGGCCGAAAATTGGCGGGGTCTGAGTGGTCTCTATCAGGTTTTGGTAGGAGTGTGATATAAGAGTGAGACATCGCCTGGGGAATCTGAGAGCCATTTAGGAAGGAATTATAGAGGGAGATTATAGTCGGCGCCAACTGAGGAAGGAAGGTTTTATAGTAATGGTAAGTAAGCCCATCTGGCCCAGGAGCTTTCCCATTCGGCAGGTCTTTCAGTACTTCCTCCAACTCCTCCATCTCTATTGGGGCGTTCAGCTTTTCTAGGGCCGCCGATGTAAGCTGAGGGAGGTTGCATCTCTCTAGGAAGCTCCCAAGCAACGCATCCCGACTATCTGGGTTCGATGGGAGGGAGTCTGGCAACGTGTATAGGGCTGAAAAGTAATCTTTGAAAAGTTGAGCTATTTTATCTGGGTCATACCAAAGGTTCCCTCCTGCATCCTTCAATGCCTGCGGAGTTTCCATTTGCTGAGTCCTGCCTTAATTGTTTGGCAAGTAGTTTTGGGGGCCCTTTAAATTCCTCTCTCATAATATCTTTGCTTAGAGTATAATAATAGCTTTTCAGTTTTGTCCAGGGCTACAGTTTTTCAATTGGTGTCTAACCTCAATTATTTGCCTAAGTCCTTTTGGGAAAGGGTTTTGCAGCAGGTTGTCTCTAATTTCTTTAATTGATATAAGAGTTTCCTTCTGGTGCCCTATCTCTCTTAATGCGGGGCTCAGAGCTATACATCGGCCCCTGACGACGCTTATGCGCCTCCCATAGCACTCAACTGAGATACCGAGTTTTTGTAAAGAGAAATTTTTCTCAATTTCTTTACGGATCTGTTCTCTCAAATCCGGGCGTTTCAATAAAGACTCGTTTAGTCTCCAGTGACATCTGCGAGTTTTAGTTAAATCCGCGCCCAATGATATGGAAATCGGGGCGTGGTCTGACCACGTTATTTGACCCAGGTCAGAGTCCACCACTGACCGCAGCGCTGGGATATTTCCAAAGAAGGAGTCTATGCGAGTGTGTGTTCCATGCGGAGCGGAATAATAAGAGTAAGCTCTATCAGTCGGGTTTTGTACTCTCCAGATATCAAACAAGCTATGTGTGCAGATCAGTTTGCGGAATTCTCTAGAAAGCCCAGCCTGAGAGCGAGAAAGGGGGGTGTCTTTGACCTTCAACCTATCCATAGTGTCTGAGAAGGCGACATTAAAGTCACCTCCTATTATAAGCGTAGCAGGCAACAAACTGGAGACTTTGTTGAACACCTTCTTTATAAATTTGATTTGGGATCTGTTGGGGGCATACAAGTTACAGAGGACTATGGGGGAACCTCGGAGCAGACCCTGCAGAATCACATATCGGCCATCTCTATCCAGAAAAGAGTGCTGTATTTGGAATGGACTATTACGAGAGAGCAAAATTGCCACCCCTGCTCTTTTCTTACTCTGTGAGGCAACATACACATTCGGATAAAGATGTTTCACAAAAGCAAAGTTCCCTTCCCGGTCAAATTGCGTCTCCTGTATAAAGGCTACATCAGCACCAGTCGCCTTTAGCTCAGAGGTCAGGAGGCGCCTCTTGATCGCCGAATTCAACCCCTTAACATTAAATGAAATGATCTTAGCCATTGCAAATAGTAATTCCACTCACCACCTTGCTCATATACGTCCTACTTGGGTCAGCAGGGAGGGGTCCACTGTGGGGCCAAGTGTACAGGTCACGGGACAGCCACACGGGGAAGAGGGGGAGAGACACAACAAGACATGGGGAGACAAAAGTTACATATGCAAGAACAACAGCAATACAAAACTTCCCAACACTGGGAGACATTATCAGAAATACCAGGGCCAGAGTAGGCCTGGAGAGGATATGGCCAAAGGTTTTACTTGGTTGGCCTGGGAGGCAGCCCTCAAAAAGTGAGCCTGCCTCGTATAGATCCTCAGTAGGGAGGATTGTCAGCTGACTATCCATCGGAGCCGCCTCTGGTGACGACCCGCTGAATTTCGTCTTCATATTATGATCGCAGAGAGTGAGGGGGGGGAGAGGGAGAGGAAGGGGGGGTTGGGGTTATTCAAACAAAACGAGTAACACCCTGGCAGAAGGGTTAAGATCCTGGAAAGGCCTTAGGGGGAGTATGTCACTCAAGACACTGAGTGTGCCTCCCTCATCCCGGTGCCTTTGACGAGGAAGCCACAGGAGATCCTCTGGGAGAGGGGATCTGCTTGCTCTTGCGGCGTACTTGACTCCATATTGGGCTTGGTGCCGGATCAGGAGTTTCAAGTTCCCAATCAGAGATATCTGGCTTGGCAATTTTTAATTCTGCACAAAATGAAGGTAGATCAGCATACGACCTCAATGTCACCGAGCGACCATTCTTGGCCGCTGTAAGTGAAAAGGGGAAGCCCCATCTGTAGGTAATTTTTCCTTCATTCAGTAACGTGAGGAGTGGCTTCAAAGCTCTACGCTTCTGGAGTGTGATCCATGAAAGATCTGGGTACAGTTGGATGGAAGTCCCCTCAAATAGTACTTCCCTTGAAGACCTGGCCTTGGCCATAATTTTCTCTTTAAGGGCAAAGTCATGGACGCAACAAATCACATCTCTTGGCTGAGTGCCTGTACCTTTAGGACGGAGGGCACGATGAGCTCTGTCCAGCTGGATACGGTGCGTCATGGGTTTTCCCCCACAAATTTGTTGAAAATGGCGCCGAGATAGCATGAATATCTTCCTTATCTTTAGATTCAGGGATACCTTTAATTCGAAATTAAATTTCTCCTTTCCCCCGTTATCTAAGTCCTCAATATGGCGGGAGGTCTCCCTTAAGCTCTAGCCTGGTTATTTAAATGTTTAGCTGCAGTTGGATACATACTTCGGGGGGGGGTGTCATCATGATCCTCTTCCAGGCTGTCTACCCTGTGGGCCCCTTTGTACAAGACTTTGTTGGATAGCTGCGATCTCCGCTTTACAGGCCTCCTTGACCTCCAGGACCAGGGACTTAAAATCTTCCTTATTCGGTATACTTTTAAGATAGTGTTTCCAATCTATGTCATCTGATTCCTTCAGTAATGGCCCGGTTGGGCTATGAGATGATGGCCAGGAGTCCTCTGAACACCCCATACATGCCGAGGACGGAGTAGAGCAGGCCAGTTCTACTGGAGGGGCTGGTTGAAGTGTGGCCTTAGCCAGCGCCATATCAGTGAGCCTCCTTTGCGACCCCGTGTTTTTTGGTTGTTGTTTAGGCATGATATAGCAGGGTGAATGAGGAAGGAGGTGACCCCAGTATCTGGACTTAGTGAAAGCAGGGGGGCACTCAGGGTTGTATGCAGCGTATTCAAGGCAGTCACTAAGTGGTATATAGGCTGAGTTAGACTCTACTGGAGAGGGACCGTCAGTGGTAGGGAACACTTCTAAAAGACCCCCAATATCAACGCCAGCAGGACTGATCAGGCGCTTCCCCTAGGTGGTCTGTAGCACATGGGACCTCAGGGGCGTCATGGGGAACCAGGCGTACCTTGCAGGGTGTGTGGGCCGGACCGCAACGTGGTCCAGGGAGACCCCCGTGGGATCCAGTGGCAAGTCAGCGGTTCCTGCTCTGATCCAGGGCCCAGTGTCGGCCGCCGCGGGGTGAATCGTCCCGCCCGGGGTAATGGTACCCGACGGTAACAACTGCGGTGGTAAGGGAAGCTGCTCACCGAGGTCCGGCGGCGCCAATACTTCCTCCGCTACTTATTCTTCAGCTGCCTGCCGTGCAGAGGGCTCAGGACTCGCTGATGCTTCCAGGCGCAGGCAGCCGGTGAAGATCCGTTCGCGCCACACTGAAAGCGCGGGCCTGCACGGGCGGGATCCCTCCGCAGCCTCGGGACCGGCCACCCAGCGCGTCTCTCTCCTCTGCTCCCTGCTCGGTATCAGCTCCCCACCGCCCAACAGCACCGCGCTGTTGCTCCAGGGATATTCAGGTGCCGATCACCGGTGGTTTTGTTCGGAAACTGCCAGGGGTTAGCTAGTATAGCTCGTTTGTTTTCAGCGGACCGGCGGAGCTCAGGGTCTAGGCATCCATCTTGGGCTGCAGCCGGACACGCCCCCGATGGGCACGACTTTTAAGCGAATGCCGTGCCGGCCGGTTCTGAGGGAGGAGCGTACTACGACCTCCTGTGGCCTCTGAAATTAACTCGTCCAGAAACTTCCCAAAAAGCTTACTGCCAGAAAACGGAAGCGCCAGTAAAAACTTCTGGGAGGCTGCATCCGCAGACCAAGATCTCAACCACAGGGAGCGGCGAATGGCCACTGCATTGGCCGAAGCTATCGTCACTAAGCGGGCTGACTCAAGCGAAGTGTCACCCAGGAACTTTGAAGTGCCTAAAACTGGGAAGCAAAACTTAACTCCTCTTTGGCAGCTCCAGCTGACAGCCCCTGCTGCAGCTGCCTAGACCAGACCATGCAAGCTTTGCTGACAAGCAGGTTGCACGGCTGCAACGGCCGCCTCAAAGGCGGACATACAAACTCCATCAAGACGCCTATCTGTGCTGTCTACAAGGACTGCCGTGTCCGAGACAGGGATGGCCGTAGATTTCGAGAGCCGGGTGTCTGGGGCGTCCATTGTCCAAACGCTGTCGCCTGCTGCGCTTAAAGGGACCTCCCAGCTGAGACACCCTCATCCTTAACAGGGAAAGGAGTCTCTAAACACCCCGGAAAAGGTTTGGGCCCGCTCCCGCTCACATTTTTCGGGCTCGGAGTCAGAATCGAGGATCCCCACTCAAGAAGTTTATCCCGGCCGGGACCCTCTTTCTCCAACCACGCCCCTCAAGAGAGCTCAGGTGAGAGAGAGCTCAAAACCTTCTGCAATTCCTTAGGGCTCCCCGGGGCCGGGACCCGAGAGTTTCTAGGTGGACAGGGGAAGGACGGCATGCGCTCTATTTGGGCCCAAACCCAAACCTGGGACAGTCCGGACAGGTCGCCCACAGTAGTGAAATTTTCGCCCATTCCGGGTCACGACTCCCCGCCAGGGGGGTCAGGGCCCCAGTGGCGCTGAGGGGGAGGCAAAGGGTACAAAGAGCACTGGGCTGGCCGGGAATTTCTTGTGGCAACGGGCACAGGCGAAGTAAGTCGCTATTGCTTTGGATGCGGAGGGTTAAGCCCTCTCCGGGAAAGGACAGGGTGCAAAACGCGCAGGCAGGGAAAAGGGCCCCCAAACGGGGGGGGGGGGGGGGCCCAAATTACCCCCCCAAGGTGCTGTTCCTCCTCAGGAGATGCAGCAAACAGCCAGGAACGCCGGAAAATGACATTTAGGCTCCGCTCCCAACACAGGACCGGGCTGCTGGAGGTCCTGCCCCATACTAAGCCTAATCCCTGAACCGGGCTAAAATTAACGCGCGCCCCCAGAACGCCGCGTAAGCGGTAAGGGAGGCCCCCCCTACGGGCCCCGCACCCTTCCAAACCCAAACAGCAGTACCGTGGGGGATAACGCGCGGCACCGCATGGTTTTCCAAAAGCCCGCACAGCAGCCAAACCCGCCCTGCTGTGTAAAAGCCAGCCATAAAAGGCGGGGAAATATGCCCCCCCTGGGAAAACCCGCGCGCCGGGGAAAAAAACGCAGCTGGGGATAAACGCTTAACCGGACGCTTACGCAGCGGGCTAACATGCCCACTTCTAGCTCCAGCTAAGCGGGGGAAATGCAATACCCCCCTTGGACCACCACCACTTTCCCCCCTCCCCCTGAGGAAAAGGGCAACCCTGGGGGGACTACAGGAAAACAGGATTCCTGTGGCCACCCAAACCGTATTAAAGGAAAAAAACCACGACCATCCCCAAACGGAGGAAGTCGGGGTAAGCACACATTCGACGTCTTCGGGTGTCGCGGCATCACCCCTTCTGTGCCATGCACCCAGAGATGAGGCTACCGGAATCCGTAAAAGGCCGCAGAGGCGGCAGGTGGGGAAGGATGAGCAGCGAGGAGTAAGACCAGCCAGCTAAAGAAGAACTGACTGGGTTCCTGGTGCCCTCAGGGGGGTCAACGTCACAGTACAACTACGCTTTGACAGCCCCCCTGATAGGTGAGAGCCAGGGGCTCGATCACCTTCCTCCAGGTGACAGGGGTTCGATCACCTTCCAATAAGTGAGAGCTGTTTGTTCAATCACCTTCCTGCAAAGGAAAGAAAAAATAAACACTGCAGAGCTGCGTCTACCTCCTACAGAGACTAAGCTGAAAACGGATCAGCCTGGCATCAGCAGGAGGAATACAGGCCACCGGGGCGGGCCCAACATGTTTGGTCCACCTCATAAGGCAAGGGCCTATACCCAAGGTGCTGTGTCCCCCAATTATCGGCGAGAAAGCTTAACAGCACTAAACTCCATCCGTTGCATCCCCTGAAGATCATGCCTGTGGCTGATCTTCTTAAGAGGTACTGTTAAATGTTCATGGTTGGGGAAATCTGCTATATGGCCTTCTCTACTTATGCCTCTAGTAAAAGTTCTGTTTACCCCATCCATATACAGTGACTGACATTTCTCTGTAGTAGCGATTGTATAAAGCTAACAGTCAATCAACGTATGTGGGTGGGATCAGCAGTGCTTTAACTTTCACTTTTTTGGGGTTTTACGTAGAAATTCTGCTTCAAATCATATAAACCCATCATATGACAGAACTCGGCTTCTTTCCTCTATCATATCCTTCTCTCATACAAGGTAGCATAAACCACTCGACAGGTTCCCTTTCAAAAATACAAATCACTACAGTGATGACAATCACTGGCCTCAGCAGTCACTTACAGTATATGCTGTGGCTTCAGTGATTGGCTACAGTGGTCATATGCCGTTATATTACATCATCGCTCTAGAAAAAAAAAAAAACCTGCAAGGACCACGTGAGAATCGGTGACGTAGCAGAGGCAGATTTAACAGGTGAGTAGTAAATTCTGACAGCCCCATAATTATTAGCAAGGATTTAGAATATTACAACACTGTCAATTGTAGCTCTAAAAGAGTATTATAGGGACACGGCAAAATAATAACTATTTTACACTAAAAATCTATTTTATGCGAGCAGTTCATTTTCATCAATGCTACAAAACACATACCTTAACGACCGCCCTCCGCCTATCGACGGCAGGCAGTGCAGGTCATCTTTAGATGTCCCTGCAGAAAACACGAAATTTGCAACTCCCAGCGCTGTAGTTTACATCTCCATTCCTAGAGCAGTTTCTGTTAACGCCAGGGACAGGAGGAAGCCTCCGATCCCCAGCGTTTAACCCTATGATTGCCGCAATCTGTGACCGCAGCATAATCAAAGAGGATTCCTCTGTTCCATCGGGTCACTGGGACTCCCACTAACCCGATGGAACCCAGGGAATATCTATACAGTCAGACCTGAGGACCTAGAGTAGCCCCAGGGCTGCCTGTATAGTAAGCCTGCAGTCAGGGCACACTATGTGCTGCCCTGACTGCAGCCTGTGTCAGTATGACACAGATTGTAATGTATTAGAATATTCCTGAATGCTAATACATTACTAAGTTTAAAAGTTAAAACAGTGTAGAAAATAATTAAAAAATATTTAATAAAAAAAGGATTGTGCATACACCACACTCCAAAATAGACCCTACACATATTAGGTATCCACATGACCGTGATAACCTGTAGAATTAATCTAACAGGTCATTTAGTGTTAAATGTGAATGGTGTAAAAAATAATAAAAAAAAAAACAAATGCAGAAAAAACACTTTATATTCACCCCGCAAAAAAAATGTAAAATTACATAGTAGTCAATATGCAAATAATAATTAAAAAAAACAACTTATGACTATTGAAACGCAGGGAGACAAGAACTAAAACATTTTGCTCGTCATTAAGGCCTCTTCAGGCCTGTTGTTTATAGGGTTAATCACTCATCGTTTGTGTTTTTACAATAGGTGTTTGTGAAATAAAATTATCACCTATTCACAGGATAGTTGATAAAGTTGATCCCTAAAATGGGGGTCCTCGGGTTTCCTGTGCTTTATCACTATGCTCATGAAGTGAAGAAGGGTTTGAACAGAGAAGCTTTCAAATATGTGCACTGCTACTCCATTCAAAGTACTATCTTAGCACTATCTTAGTCTCATGAACTTTAAATGGATCAACGTTTCTTTTATTAGACTGCTGTTCCCTTCAACCTTTCCTCACTGCGTGAGAAAGGAAGAGTAATTCAGGAGGCCCCCATTTCAATGATCGGTGGGGTTCCCAACAACCAGACATTTAAAACTTATCTTATGAACTGGGGATGCATGTCTTTAATAGGAGAACCCCTTTAGTTTTCAATAGTTGCATCTTGCAGCTATAGAAAATAGTCAATCAGGTACTGAGCCTAACACTGCTGTTCCGTGAGATAAGTGACATTCACTTGCCCTCCCTCCCAATAAATATAGTAATAAGACTTTAAACCTATAATAAAAGGACTACTGAATAACTTTAACAAAATAAAATTTAATAAAATATAAAAAAGCAATTAAAATTCTAATACAGAAAATGTAATACCTGGAAATAGTATACATCTTTTTTTAAAATAATTTTTTTTCCATTTCATTTTTTTTTTTTTAATTCATACCTGAAGCTTCACAAGCCTTGATTCCAATGGCAATTGGTCAACCTCAATAACATAAGCGTCCACAGACGAATTTAGTTGTTCTTTCAGTTTATTTCGTCTGTCAATAAGCATGTCTAGTGTAACCTGAGTTAAAAAAATATGGAAAGAATAACTAAAAAAAATAAATCACACGTTGAATGAAAATTATTATATATACTGTCTGCAGTGGCAAAAAAGAAAAAAAAAGAGGCCTTGTGTGGCTGGATGGTATCTTAAATTTTCACGCTAAAGTTGTGGAGCTGGACTTCCAGGTTTAGAGTGGTTAAATGAGAACTTAAGAGGTATTCCCAGTAAAAACATTTATGGCGTATCCTCTTACCCCCCCCCAATATTTGTTCTTGCCGCATATTTGTTCACTACCATAGGAGGGGGGCACAAGCCACCTGTGCACATAATCAATGATGAAAACCCTCTATCCAGCTTCATAGCTTAGTAAATTTATTCTTTCATCTTCAAACAAATGGCATAAAAAGCATTCTTGTATATGCAGAAAGCTCACATTTGTAAAACATGCAAGTATATGTCAGGTAAATACCTTACAAACATTTATCCCACGACAGGTAGAAAGGAGCTGCACGGACAACCGGCTGTGGATGCACACGGAGCGACGTTTCAAGGGTCTCCGCCCTCTTTGTCAAGCTTGACCAGGAAGAATCGGTACGTCCAATTCCAGTAAATGGCATGCAAACAGGACGTATCCATACATCCTTTTGCATGAAGGGTATATCGAATTTTTTTTTTTTTTAAATATAATTTTTTTTTAAATATAACCAAATTATTATTTTTTAAAATATAAAATAATGATCGTGGTAGTTAGTTAAAGAATTGTGCAACTTTAAATGGACCACAAAATACATGCTCAAACTTATAATGCAATATAAGCTCTATAAAGTTTAATAACTCCACTAAACTGAAGAGACAAAGCAAAGTATGCCAACCATTACAAAATGGATACTGTTACTCCTGCGTAAAAGCAACAGCACAAACGAATAGAAGAAACTTTAATATGTCTTATTTCAAGGAAATGCCGCTATGTCCCCCATATGAGCCACTTTTCCACTACCCTTGCACTAATTATTTGCGCTAATTTAAGCCATATTTGAACAAAGTTCTGCAATACAATTGTACTGCAGAATACTGTACAAGCAATCACACCCCCAGTGTTCCAGTATACATACTGTAGTTACATAGTTTGTAGGCCGAAAAAAGACAGACGTCCATCCAGTTCAACCTGTTGTGCTACAGTGTTGATCCAGAGGAAGGCGAAAAACGCAATGAGGTAGAAGCCAATTGTCCTCATTTTAGGGAAAAAATTCCTTCCCGACTCCAATCTCGTAATCGGAAAAATCCCTGGATCAATGACCCTTCTCCAGAATCCTAGACACTATAACTTGTTATATTATTAACCCAAAGGGACTAAAAGTGGAAAAAAAGTTTTTTATATTTTTAAAATGTAAAAATACCATTAAAAAGCCTCCTGTCATTTTACAAACATATCGCGTCCATAAGTCGAGTCTATTAAAATATAACATTATGCCCGTGTAGTCTGCTTTTGACTTATTTGTCACTGTCCTCTGTGTTGGTCTCTTGTTCTTTCCTTTTGTGTCTTCCTTCCCTTCTGCTCCCCTTCTCTACCCCCTCCCTCCTCCCCAGGCACGTGGCTGTGGTATCGCTAACCCGTTTGCAGTAGCCTGTCAGTGCTCTGGTACATCCCATGGCTTCCCTCAACATAGAATCATTCAATGCGAAAGGACTGACTACCCCATAGAAACGAGAGCAGATATTATACTACTTTCACCGTCATAGGACTGACATTGTGTGTTTCCAGGAGACACATTTTAAGGTAGCCTGTGCTCCGTACATTAAACACAGACATTATACGTTATGGCACTTTGCTGATTTCCACCAGTCCAGATCCAAGGGGAGGTCACCATAGCCATCCATCGCTCAGTGGCACACGAGGTGCTCACCTGCACCGTCGACCCAAAGGCCCGATACATCTTAGTTCTTTCAATAGAGGGGCGGGTGTTTACCATAATTAACATTTATGCGCCAAACACTAACCAAGCAGCTGTCTTTGAAAACCTTATGGATAAATCCATTCAGTTTGTCCGGGGGACTGTGATTCTCTGTGGGGACTTTAATGCAACATTGGATCCCACTCTCGATAATTCTTCCGGAAAATCGACATTGTCGTGTTCCACCATTAAAAGAGTGAAGAAAGCGGTCCTCCAACTACAACTCTGTGATTCATGGTGGATATAACACCCGTCTGATAGAGACTATTCTTTCTTCTCCCCTCCCCACGGGTCTTAGGCCTCGTTCACACGGCTTATTTGTCCGCAGATTGGCGCCGTACTCCGCGCCGGATTTGCGCTGCAGTACGGCGCCAATCCGTCGTAGTAATTACGGTAATCCACTGCTCTCATAGAGAACAGTGGATTCCGTCGCTCCTCCCCGCTCGGCGAATCCGCCGCGAGGGGAGAAAGTGACATGCACATTATTTACTGCGCGTACGCGCCGTAGATACTGACATTCTATGGGTCTGGGGAGCGGCGCCCCCCGCCGCGCTCCGGCCCCGCCCCTTATTCACGCCAGATTTGCGAGCGCAATCCGGCTCACAAATCCGCCGTGAATAAGCCGTGTGAACACGGCCTTACAGTCGCCTGGTACAACATTCCGCTCTCCCACTGTTATCGGCCACTTCCATTGGGACAATTCTGTGGTCAGACCACATGCCTGTATTCTGTTCTCTCCGACTCCCCACTGTGCAGCGGCCTGTGTGGAATTGGAAACTAAGAGAGTCCTTAATGTTGGATACCCTTTGTGCCAGGGAAGTTAGTAGGTCTATCTCCCAATTTCAGGAGCAGCATACTGGAGATTTCTCCTCTCCAGCGATTCAATGGGAGGCTCTCAAATGTATGATCAGCTGGTCTTAATAAAAACATGGATCCAGACTTAAACGGGATTGGGCGGCGGCTCTTACTTCCGCGCTATCTAAGGTCCATCAATTAGAACTTGAGAATTGCAGGATGCTAGGTTAGCAGTTAAGAGACTCCTTGAGGCTTCTTGGGGCAGTTGGCTGCAGCGGTGTTGGGGCAAGCTTTATGAATATTGAAATAAATGTGGCCAAATGCTGGCTTGAGCCCTCCGCTCTCGCATAGCACATTTCCATATTCCTTCCATAAAAACCCAGGCCAACGCTGTTGTACAGTGCACGGCAGATAGGTCTTCTATTCCAAACTATATAACCTTCTGCCCTCTCCCAGCTCTGTCCCAGGAGATGTCTTTCCCCATCAATCTTTATTTGCCAAAATCCCATCGTCAGTCTCTGAGCAGCTAGAGGAGCCTTTTTCATTACAGGAGCTAGAGTTGGTCATTAAGGATTTTACAGGAGGTAAAAGCCCTGGGCCTGATGGCTTCACAGCCAAATTTTTCAAAACTTTTCCGGATCAATTGGCTCCTCTATTGCTGAAGACCTTTAACGCTATCTCCCCTGAGGTTCCCTTTCCTACTCAGGCAACATTGGCACACGTAGCAGTTATCCCCAAACCAGGGAAGGATCCACAGGCGTGTAGCACCTACCACCCTATATCTCTCTAGAATGTTTCCATTAAAATTCATGCCATATTGATAGCCAACCGGCTTAACCCCCTACTCCGTTCTCTCGCATATCCTGCCTGACCAGGTAGGCTTTGTGCCGGGCAGAGGAACGAGACAACATGATCAAGACCATGGATATCATCCATCATGCTCGGTCTCATAAGCTTCCTTTGGTGGACTTGTCGCTTGACGCAGAGAAGGCCTTCCACAGGATATCGTGGCTTTCTCTTCGTTAGACCTTGACTTGCATTGGCCTGGGTCCTATCCATCGTTCTAAGATTTCGGCTCTTTACATGTCTCCCTCAACACGGGTCAAGGTCAACGGCACCCTCTCTCAGCCATTTTCCATGGGACGCGACAGGGCTGCCCCCTATATCCGTTGTTGTACGTATTGATTATGGAGAATTTGCTGGCCTCAATCAGAGCTAATCCTGATATTAAAGGGATCAAGGTTGGAGCACAAGAGTATAAATGTTCGGCAATTGCTGACGACTTATTGGTCTTTGTTACAAATCCGCATATTTAGTTCCCAGCCCTGATGGCAGTGATAACACAATTTGCTAATTGGTCCAATTTTAAGATCAATTCATCCAAATCTGAAGCGCTCAATATTGGCCTCTCTTCTGCAGACCAAACTCTCCTCCAATCGAATTTCCCTTTCGCCTGACCCAGAAGGGGTATCTCATACCTTGGAATTCGTATCTCTGCCAACCTCTCCAAACTATTTTCAGACAATTTTATCCCACTCCTCAATCAAACAATCAATCAATCAAGGATCTAGATGCATGGGCTAAAGAGGATCTTTCATGGTTTGGCAGGATAAACGGACTAAAAATGTCTATTCTCCCAAAATTTTTATATTTATTCCAAACGATCCCCATCACTATCCCTGCCTCATATTGGAAGAACATCCGGCGATGTTTCTCTGCCTTTGTCTGGTCAACCTGCAGGCCTAGAATTGCGAATGAGATATTGATCAGACCTAAGGAAGCGGGAGGGGAGTGGGGGGGGGGGCGGGGAGAAGGTCTACCAGACTGTAAGCTGTACTAATTGGCCGCGGCTTACTCACGTTTTCTAGCTCTGGCCCTGGACAAGGATAGGAGATTGTGGGTGCGGCTCACGATGGATATCTATCCTCTGTCTGTGGCGGTGCTCCCCTGGATCTGGACTCCCTCGGTTCATGTCCATCTTCTCTCTTCTTTTAGCACAAAACACACTTTGTCCATTCTCTATTCTCAGAGACACTCCTATGATCTCATTGACCGCAATGGTCCTTGAGTGCCGGGCACATATCATCCGGAGTTTACCCCAGAGGCTTCTTTGGCCGCTTTTTTAGGTGGCACATAGTTAACCCCTCTGCGCTTTGTGCATGTAGCCGAGGAAGGGCGCCTGAAATCCTCCAATTACATTTTAAAAAGGGGTAGTACACCGACTAGAGCTCTTTTCCAACATATTTAGTTAACTCATTTTTTTAATACAGTAAAATCCAAACTAAATCTGTGCAGACCACCTACTGATTTTGAGAAGCTTGTTTTGGCAGCCTCTAGCCCGTACTATGCCCTCTCAATTATGTACAAATTGCTCCTCAACACTCCTTCTCAGCTCCCCCCTTTTTGCCGTCACTGGGAAGACGATTTGGGTCTTTCCTTTTCAGACCTACAATTGCGCAGATGCTTTCTAGCATCAAGAAACATGCTACAAGGTACTTTCTAGATGATACCGGGTGCCCTCAGTTTTACATAAATGGTACCCGTTGGTCTCAGACCAGTGCTGGAGATGTGGTGATGGGGAAGGCACCATGATGCATATTTGGTGGGGTTGTCCTCAGCTTAGGGGATTCTGGTCTGCGGTCATAACAGTTGTCAAAGAAGTAACAGGAGTAGCGATCCCCGACTCTCCAGAAACTCTGCTGATCCTGATGTTTGACATGTCTATAGGCAGGTTTAAGAAATCCCTTCTTTGACACCTGTTACAGGCCGCTAAGTCCATTATCCCACGAAAATGGAAATCTTCCTCTCCTCCTTCGATTGAGGAATGGTTTACGGAGATTACCTCGATGCAGAGAATGGAGGAGTTGATTTCCCACACCCCTAATCAGTTGCATACGTTTCACAGAACCTGGTTCTACTGGACTTCTTTTAGGTCCACTCAGATGCATCTCTCTATTTCGTGCTGAATGAAGTAATTTGTGATCTGTCAGACACTGAGACTCCTAGGAGTTAATATCCTTGATTGATGTAATCTTTAGTGACAGAGATGTGTTTGCTTGAGCGACTGCGTTGTGACCCTCCCCCTTTTTTTTTGTGTGCTGTATTGTATGTCTCTGTCTTTAGGGTTATTGCTTCTGTCCTATTTTCAATGTGTGATGTGGCTACATTGGCACTTTTTAACGTATGGATATAGCAAGATAAAGCTGAACACCCGTTTATTATTTTCTGTCTTTATTTTCTCTTGATTTTTTACAATCTTGTTATGGTATACTCAGTTTTATCCTTACCTGGTTTGTGCGGATGTTCGCACGATGTTACTATGCTCTTTATTACTTTTGGTTACATTCTACTTATCCAATTACTCTTGCATTTTGCTGTATACATTTTGTATTTCAATAAAGTTCTTTTTCAAATAAGAAAAAAAATTTAGCATTATTCATCCTGTATAGTTAACACCATAGGAAAACACCCTGTGCTACTTGAGCATTTTACTTCCTCCCCCCCAAAAAGAAAAGAAAAGTGATAAAGTCTCAGGTATCCAACAATGGTACCAATAAATACTACTCTGCATAAAAGTTACCCTTAGGCTATGTTCACACGGGTGAAATTGGGACGTATTTTGGCCCGTATTTCGCGCCTTACTGCGCTCAATACGGTCCCAGTCATTACGGTAATCCAAAGTTCTCAAAGATGATTACGCCTCCTCTCCCTCCCACCCCCCCTCGGACAATACGCCCCGTGGGGAGATAAGTGACATGTCAATTACTAGCGGCGAATATGCGCCGCTAGTAATGTGTGTGTATGGGCCCCCCGAACACACGGCGTGATTACGCCCCGCAATTATGCTATGTGAACCTAGCCTTACTCACGTCCATAGGCAGAACAACAAAGAAGTGCTGGGCCTCAGAAAATGGCACTACAAAGCATTTTTGAAACATCAAATAGGTTTTACTGCTTTTCTAAAGCAGTAAAACATAACTAAAATGCTAATAACCTGGTATCCCCGAAATTGTACTGACATGCAGAGTAGAGATAATGGAGCACATTTATCAAGGCAGTTGCACCAGAATTGTGGCACAATCTGCGCCAAAAATACAAGCTTTGCACCACATTTACTAGGCATTTTACACAGTTTCCAGACTCGTCTGCACTTTAGCCAACAACAGGGGCTTGTCCTTGATAAAGGGGAATGGCTTCAATGGGAAAAGGAGTGTGGCTTTGCACCAAAATTTAGGCGCATGTTAGCGGCATAAAGTAAGCAAACTGGAAGAGGATATAAAATTTAAATATTTTTTTTTAAAAAAAAACCGGTCCCCAGTTTTTATGAACACTATGATAAATGTGGCAAATTTTGAGACTGTTTCACCTAACACAGAATTGTCTAAGAGTTAGACACTATTGATAAATCTCCCCCAATGTGTCAATTATACCTTACCATGAACTCTATAAAAACCAACCTACCTACCCACTCCCCCAAATTCCCTCCAAAAAAGGCAAGTTTGTTCATGTTCCACAGAGAAATTTAAGCTACATTAAGTAGAAACATGAAAGGACAAATGCTTATATATTGGTTTATTAAAAAAAAAAAAAAAAAAAAAACTAAAAAAAAAAGAACACACACTGTGCATGAACAACTTATTTTACTCTTACCACATCTGAACATTCTCGGATCAATTCCTGAGCAATGTTGTATTCTTTCCAGTTCTCCTCTAGAATATTTAACGATGGAGGAGCAGATAATTTCCCCTGACCAACAAGCTCAACAGCTTCCAGAAGATCATCAGCTGCAGTCATGCTTGCATTTTCCCGTCTGCCAATATATACAAGTAGTTTTTATATGAATACATGAATGCAACGTTGCATTTTCTATTAAACTGGAAGAGACATTTTTTAATGCAACAGATTTACCTGCCATAACACACACAAACAGTATTAACATAGTTTTGCCACCACATCATTACCAATGCAAACAAATTTCATCTTAAATATTCCAAGGTGTAATGAAAAAATAAGAATACTAATACCGTATATACTCGAGTATCAGCCAAGTTTTTCAGCACAAAAAATGTGCTGAAAAATCCATCCTCGGCTTATACTCGATTCACTGTCGGTGCTCGGGCGCTACGATGGCCCAGCGCCAGCAGGAACACTTCTGCTAATAACTTCCTCAGGGAGGCAATACAGCAGAATCCCGAGTAAGCCGACAGTGTCCGGGCGCTGCCGGCGATCTCGTCACCTGTATGCAACTCCTCTGGGAGCGTATACAGGTGAAGAGATACCACTGCGGTGAGAGAGCGAGCGCTCCCTGCTCCGCAGTGGACCCCGGACGGCCGAAGACATACGGCTGTCCTGAGATCCCAGCACAGGCAGCGTGCTATGTCATCACGCCGCCTGATGACATCACGCCGCCTGTGCCAGAAGATGGAGTGAGGTAAGTGCTTGTATTATTTTTTTAAAATAAGGGATAATTACCTGCCTATAACCTGCCTATGGAGACATATACCTGCCTATAGGAACATATACCTGCCTATGGAGACATATACCTGCCTATTACCCACCTATGGGGACATATACCTGCCTATGGAGACATATTCCTGCCTTTTTTCCCATTTAATATACCTGCCCTATGGGGACAATACCTGCCAAAATAGGGAACAACCTGCCTATAGGGACATATACCTGCCTATGGGGAACATTAAACTGCCTACACCTGCCAATGGGGGACATTAAACTGCCTATGTAATTTTATTGGTATCCATTTTTAATTTTGAAATTCACCAGTAGTCGCTGCATTTTCCACCCTAGGCTTAGACTGGAGTCAATAAGTTTTTCCAGTTTTTTGTGGCAAAAGGAGGTGCCTCGGCTTATAATCGGGTCGGCTTATACTCGAGTATATATGGTACTTTTAATTTTTCCTAAATAACAAGTAAAAATACCACGCATATTTTTGGCATCTTTAATAGTTTACAGTCAGGTAAAAAGTTGTTAATAAACCAAATAAAAACTGTGGCAGAGAAAAAAGGTCCCCCTCTCCATTCAGCTAACGTTACTGCAGTATAAACTCAAGAAGTTATTTTTTTTGCATTTTAAATTTAAAGCTACATCAGCAGGTTAAAACAAAAAATATATGCTCACTTTCACACTCACCGTCGTTCCAGCACTGAAGCAGCCACCAGTTAATTCCATGCTGCTGCAAGCAGCGTGTGACTGCTCTAGCCAGTCACTGGCTTCAGTAGTCACTTGTCATTTTCTTGACATCAACACTCAAGAGCTGTTCACTTCCTATTGGTGTTGTCAAGGGAATGACCAAGGGTAAAGATGGGCAGATGGCTACCTAAAGTATCGTAAAGAGGAAGGGAACAAACCAAGGCTGGTGCAAAGTGCTGTACAATCAGTTGGCAAGAAAGGCATCCCTAGGACAGAGAGCCCCCCTCAGTAGAAAGAAGGAGAAAGAATGGAAATGGCAGGATAGCTGCTAAGGTACCCAGCTGAAAGAAGAGAAAAAGTCAGACATCCCCAATGAGACGGCAGAGCAGACTAAAGAAAACTACAAAACAGGGGCAATAGCAAAGCAGAGTGCCAAAATGAGGAGTGAAATGGCCAATCCATGTATAACAATTTGCAAAATAGAGGCAGGAAGGTAGCTCTAGATACAATAAGAGGGAGAAAGAGAGCGCGAGCAAGAGAGAGAGACCTAAAGGGAATGTCTGTCACAAAAGGACATCCTCCATTACAGCTCTCCTGAAATATTGAGGAGAGACAGACAAGGAAAGTGCATGATAGGATGTAGTGAACCTAGAGAATATGCACTGCACAAATCATGGGATGAATGAACCATACACCTGGAAACAAACATCCTACACAAGAGAGGTATAGCCTGTGTGGGACGAGCTAACACTTTTGGCTTCATGTTGCTTCCTTGAGGCAGCAGCTTATAACCAAGGTCTTCCTTTTTCCTCAATAACACCAATGAGAAGTTTCCATTTGAAAACATACACAGCAAAAGCTGCTTGTGTTTAAGAGTAAGGCCTCGTTCACATGGCTTATTTCGAAACGGATTTGCCGCCGTATTTACAATCGTAAATCCGTTCCGAAATCAGTTTGAAATAGGTGGCAGGCAGTTTAATATTGGCTTTAATGGAAAATACGTGTCGTCGTTCAGACGACATGTATTTCCGTGCCGTATTGCTGCCGCAGATTTGCGGGCCCCGATACGGCCGGAAAAACAATTAGCCTGTCAATTATTGTGCCGGATTTTGCGATGGATTCACCCCATATAATGAATGGGGATTGTAAATCCGTCGCGAAATACATGCCACACTTAGTGACACTTATTTCAAACTGATTTGCAACTGATTTCGGAACGTATTTACGATCGGAAAGCTGTCGTAAATATGTTCTGAAATAAGCCGTGTGAACATAGCCTAAGGGGCCGTTCACACTGCTTATTTCGCCGCGGATTGGCGCCGTACTGCGCGCCGGATTTGCGCTGTAGTACGGCGCCAATCCGTCGCATAATTACGGTAATCCAAAGTTCTAATAGAGAACAGTTGATTCCGTCGCTCCTCCCCGCTCGGCGAATCCGCCGGGCGGAGAGAAAGTCACTTGCACATTATCCAGGCACAATACGCGCCGTGGATAATGCAAGTCTATATGGCCGGCGGGCAGCACCCCCGCCCCGCCCTTTATTCAAGCCGGAAGTGCGAGCGCAATCCGGCTCGCAATTACGGCTTGAATAAGCCGTCTGAACACGGCCTAAGAGTAAAGGGTAGAAAAACAGAACTCAAAACCTGTACCATGTTGTCATTATTTTCTCTGCTGTGATGTAAATATATGTTGTCCTTGTACTCGGACATCACTGTGCCAATTACTGTGTGAGAGCAGTATCTATGATTTTACAAAACGCCTGTGATTTTTCATATGCCTTTGACTGAATATAGCTTAAAGAGAACCTGTCACATAGTTTTTTGCCCCCCTGGCTGAGGACAGAACAAGGTAGTGTCAGACCTGCTGTTTCCAGCGCTGTGTCCCTTATTCTGTAAGATGCTGTAGTTTTCATGTATTTAATGCTCAAATCTGCAGTTTTCAGCCAGAAGAGTCATTCGAAGAGTCCTTCGGAGCGGCAGTTTTTTTCAAACCCCGCCCACCTAAGGCTAGCCCCGCCCACCTCAACTGATAAACCTATTACTCTGAATAGGTAGAAGCATGTGAATAACTGTCAGTGGGCGGGAGCTAGCCTTTGGTGGGCGGGGCTAACACCTGCTCATGAATAAGATTTGAGGGGTAAATGCCTTTAAAACTGCTGCATCTTACAGAATAAGGGGCACAGTGATGGAAATAGCAGGTCTGAAACTAGCTTGTGCTGCCCTCAGCTAGGGGGGCACAACCTATGTGACAGGTTCCCTTTAATGCTTTGTTAGAATTCAGCAACAGAAAATGACAGAAAATCTCTTTTATACAAGAATAAAATAGAGTCCGATATTAGAATTAATATTGCTAGAATTAAAAATGTTGACGATACCACAGCAATTAGGAAGGAATGTGTAAAATACATACAGGTTTCTCAAGAGAATAGATAAGGTGAGTCTGCAACTGGATTTTCAGACTATAGGAAGCAAGAACAAATAATTCATAGTTCTAGCTGATTTATTATAGTTCGACTTGGGACACATATATACAACTCTTACAAAAGTAACCAGGAATGTTAGTTAATGGTTTACACGTGATTAGCTATTACCCTTTGTAGTTGCCGTAACTGATTTATGGTTAGATGGTAAGAAGAAGTTGCTTATTATGCTTACAAGAGAGGGAGCTATAGACTATACAAGATGGAACAATCTAAGTTTCTAGTAGACAAATGCTTTGCCATGCTATACTGCTTTGTCTGTGGACTTTGAAATTTCCTCAAATCAGTGGGATCTTTGAAGCCATCTTACAGAGATAACATCTGGTCCCTTTGTGGATGGCTTCTGTAAGCGCTTAATTTTATTTTTTTTCTTTAATTTGGAAACCCGATCACATCTTAACTGCTGACTTAGAAGTAACAAAGGGTTAACTATACCTCTACCAGGATGTGGGCTGCATAGGAATAAATACTAACAAATAAAAAAAAAAAAAAAACGAGCACGTCATGTCTATGTCATATGGACATTAAAGTGTACCTATCATCTCCATACAAACACACAAAAATTGATAGAAGATGAAATTATAAGACTTTTCTCAAATACAGGTCATTAGCAATCCAGAGGATTTCCCTCAGTTTTACAGGGTAACAGATTTTACTTTCACTTTGTAACTCAGGAGATCCTTATCAATCTGTTGGGAGATCCCAACTGTGAAGGGGAAGCTGAGGGCATAAGTGCTTGTATAGGGTCATCTGAGTCTCACTACATACAGTAAAGCAGGTACAGCACACCAAGGCTATGTCTACACTGCAGTGGACAAAAAAACCAAATACTAAAAACTGAAAGCCAAATACTAAAAACTGAGTTCTCTGTCCACTGCCTGTCAAAAGCAGCTGAAAAAGTGGCTGTTTATTGTTGCAATTTGCGTTTTTTGGCCCGGTTTTTACCCGCGTTTCTTGCTGGTCTTCAAGTCTGATTTTCAATGTATGCATAAATTAAAGGTGTTGTCTCACTACAAGGATTGCTTTTGATATTAAAGATCTTGCAAAACAAGTCACTTTGCAATATGTGTCCATTAGCAGTATTCTACCTATTCCTAGATATCCCCTCTTGTATGGGCTGCATCAGCTCCTAAGGTCGCTATAGATACAGACCTGTTTGATCTCTCCTGAACTTCTGATCAGGTTGCCAGCACTGGTTGCTATAGCTACAGACCTGGCTTCTACTGCAGCCTAGTAGAAGCCAGTAAGCACATCCCTGAATTCAAAATGAAACCAAGAAAACAGGACTGAGGTAAGATGAATCGATGTAGTGAGACAACCCCTTTAAGCCATTGGATGTAACTTCACCCTACAAAAGGGGATGGAAAGCACATTATTGCATTTATTTTGGAATCTTGTAGTCATTTTAGTAAAATTATCTCGCTTTTGTAGCCAAAAGCACTTTTTTTTTTTATGGATTTTGGAGCTAAAATCCTTATTTTTACGGATTTTTGCAGTAATAAAGTTATGTCGCTTTTTCCGCTAAAAATCTTTTCTTACGGATTTTGGCACTACAATACTTTTTTTTTACTGATTTTGGCACTAATAGAGTTCTCGCTTTTGTCTCTAAAATCCGGCTTTTTACGGATTTTGGTACTAATAAATTTATCTCCCCAAAAAAAAAGGGATTTTTAGCGACTAAAGCGAGAACTTTAATAGAGCCAAAATCCATAAAAAAACGTAGTTTAGTATTAATATTCCGTTAAAAAAAAGTATTTTAGCGTCAAAAAACTTATTTCTAGCGACAAAAGCGAGAACTTTATTTTTGCGGATTTTGGTGCTAAAATCCGTTAAAAATGCATATTTTTGCCAACCAAAGCAAGATAAATTTATTAGCGTCAAAATCTGTAAAATAGTATTTTAGTGCCAAAAGGCATAAAAAAATAATTTTTAGCGACAAAAGCAAGATAACTTTAACCCCTTCCTGACAGACGATCATAATAATATGGCTCTAAATTTTTTTTGCTCCTTGCCTTCTGAAAGCCATAACTTTTTTTATTTTTCCACCTACATAGATATATGAGAGCTTTTATTTTGCGGGACAAGTTGTACTTTCCAGTGGTGTTATTTATATTACTATAGATTATACTAGTGAAAAAAATTCTAAGTGGGGCAAAATGTGAAAAAAAACGTACTTGCGCCATGTTTGCGGGAGGTTTGTTTTTACAGAGTTTATTCTAAAAAAATTCCAAACATTTTCTATTCTTGAAATTATGCGCTGCGAACGCCATTTTGTGCGACCAATAACTTTTTTGTACTAACACCTACGGACGGTCAGTGAGGCGGCATTTTTTGCGGGCAGATGTGACTTTTTAATGCTAGCACTTTGAAATGGATGCGACTTTTTTGATTACTTTTATTCCAATTTTTATGTGACGTGAAATGAACAAAAAAACGCAATATTGGCGTTTGGAATGTTTTTTCTTCTACGGTGTTCAGTGTACGGGATAAATTATATTATATTTTTATAGATCGGACTTTTTCGGACACCGGCGATACCAAATATATGTAACTTTTTTTATTGTTTTTATTTGTAAAATGGGGAAAGGGGGTGATTGAACTTTTTATACTTTTTTTTGTACTTAAAACTTTATTTTTTTTTACTTTAACATTTAGTCCCCCTATGGTGCTTGACCACTAGGGGGGCGTGATCGTTAATACAGCCTAATGCACTGCACAGGCACTGCATTAGGGTGTACAAAGATGTTGGTTTCCGCACTTCCTGTCTGCGGACAGAAGTGGGGCAACAGGAACATGGCAGTGATCAGAGCCTTCACAACGCTCTGCGCTGACATGTTAGCCTGTCGGGACTCAGTGATCTTATCGCTGATGTCCCGATCGGGCCGAAAAACGGTGCACGGCACCGCTTTTCAGTCATTCAGATGCCGCGGCCAACTTTGCCGCGGCGCCTGCGCTGAAACCGCCGGGTGCTAGCTGCAATTAGACGCTAACATCCGTCGACTGTGAAGCGGGATCGCACAGCGATCCCGTTTCAAAGCCGCTTACCGGCACTATGACGTACTCATACGTCATAGGTCGGGAAGGGGTTAATAGGGCCAAGATCCGTTAAAAAAAATGTGTTTTAGTGTAAACATCCGTAAAAAATAAAAATAAAAAAAAGGATTTTAGTGCCCAAAAACTTATTTTTAGCAACAAAAGCGAGATAACTTCAATAGCGGCAAAATCTGTAAAAAAAAAAAAATTTTAGCGACAAAATCTGTAAAAAAAAACAAACGTATTTTTAGCGTTGCAAGTGAGATAACTTTATTAGCAACAAGAAAAGAAAAGGATTATAGCGGCAAAATCCTTAAAACGTGTCAGAGCAAAAATCTTGAATTGCGCAAAAAGTTAGCGACAAAAACATGATCATTTTATCACAAACGATACGAACGTGAACATATCAAACACTTGTATGCAGAATTTAAAAAAAGTATAAACTGTAACACCCACTATAGGAGGGATTAATCTCCTGGGTGGGTTTTCATTGAAAAATTGCGGCAAAAAAACGTCCTGCGCTTTATATAGACTCCTGTAGTAAATTTTCTGCCCGGCTCTGGCTTTTTTTACAACATGTTACAAAAGACGACCAGTAAAAAAACAAGCAGAAAAAAGAAGCTCAGTGTAGACAGCAAGAGGTTTTTACAATAGAAGTCTATGGGAGATGTTTTCAGTCGTTTTTTCAGTGTTTTTAGAAACAGACATTTTTTCTGTGCAGTGAAGATATAGCCTAAGGAAACAGTGTGACAGTTTACCTGTTGCTTAAAGAGTACCTATCACCTTCAGACAAAGCTTATGAAGTAACAAGAGACTAAAATACAAACACTTTCTCAAATAAGCTTCATTAGGAAAACCAAAGCATTTAACCTGTATTTCAGTTTTTAAAAAAGCGCTGGCCCTTTAAGACCGCTCTGAAGTCAGGCCAAGTCCGCACATGACAGCTTGCTGGATGACAGTTGTAAGGTCCTGAGCTGGGAGAGTCCACAGTGCAGGGGGGAGTCTGTAAGTCTACATCATGTGCCCAGCAGCAGCAGTGTAATACATCGATGCCTGTGAGCTATAGAGGAGGAGGCTGAAGCAACAGGTAAACTGTCGCACTGTTTCCTAAGGCTCTGTCTCCACTGAACAGTAAAAAAACGACTGAAAAAACATCTCCCATAGACTACTAATGTAATAACATCTTGCTGTCTACACTGAGCTTCTTTTTTCTGCTTCTTTTAAGGCAATGTTCACACGGCTTAAAATGGGCCGTAATTCGGTCCGTAATTACGCGCCGGAGTGCGCAAATTACGGGCTGAAAACAGCCCAGTCATTACGGTAATCCACAGTTCTCATAGAGAACTATGGATTACGTCTCCTCTCCCTGCTCGGGCGAATACGCCGTGGGGGGTGATACGCCACATGTGAATTACCAGCGGCGTAACGCGCCGCTGGTAATGCAAGTCATGGGGCCGGCGAGGTGCCGGCCCCCCGCTCCGCGCCACACGGCGTAATTGCGGGGCGTAATTACGTCCCGCAGTTAAGCCGTGTGAACATAGCCTTACTGGTCGACTTTTGCAACATGTTCTAAAAAAACACCAGAGCAGGGCAGAAAATTTACTACAGGAGTCTATGTAAAGCGCCGAACATCTTTTGGCGCGTTTTCGCTGCATTTTTTTGCTGCGATTTTTCAATATAAACCCACCCAGGAGACCCAAAGTCCCACCTATTTGTGGTGTTAATAAAGGTTATACCTTATCAAATTTGCATATAAAATGTCCAATGTGTCCTTGTTTGTACCGTTCGTAATAAAATGAAACATGCTTTTTGGTCGCCAAACGATTTTTTCGCAATTCATATTTTTTTAGCTAAAAATAGGTTGGTTTTTTTTTTTTACAGATTTTGCGCTAAAAATCATTTTCTTTAACATATTTTGGTGCTAATAAAGTTCTCTTCGCCTTCTAACGAAAAAAATACGTTTTTATAGGGATTTGGAGCCAGAATCGTTATCTTCTTTTTTTTGGCAAAAATTTTTTTTTTTTATGTATTTTGTTGAAAAAATAATTTTTTTTTTAACGGTTTTTGGAGAAAAAATTTATTAGCACCAAATCCGTAAAAAAACCCACAAAAACCATAAAAAACTTATTTAGTAAAAAAAAGTAAAATAAATTAATAGCCCAAAATCTGTAAAAAAAAAAATATTTTAGTGACAAAAGCGAGAAAAATCTTTATTGCCAAAAATCTTAAAATGACTACAAGATTCCATAAAATGAAAAATTTTTGGCTTTCCATCCCTTTTTTTAGGGGGAAGTTACATCCAAGGCTTAATTTATGCATACATTGAAATCCAGAAGACAAGCAAAAAACCATGCGCCAAAAATGCAAATTCGCAGCAAATAAACGGCCATTTTTTCAGCAGCTTTTGACAGGCAAGGGACAGAAAACTGTTTTAGTATTTGGTTTTCCCAGGTCGTTTTTTGTCCACTGCAGTGTAGACACACCTTAGTGTCCCTTGTGCCTGCTGTACTGTATGTAGGGGAGAGCCCTCCTCACACTGTACAAGCAGCTATTGCCCTCAGCATCCCCCTGCACTGTTGGTATCTCCCAACATACTTATAAGGATCTCCTGAGTTACAAAGTGAAAGTAAAACCGTTTCCAGTAAAACTGAGGTAAATCGTCTGCATTGCTAATGACATGTATTTGAGAAAAGTCTTATAATTTCATTTCTATAAATTCTAGGTGTTTGTGTGGAGGTGATAGGTACTCTTTAAGCCTTCTCCTCTATACCACACAGGCATCTGTATCTAACTGCTGCTGGTGTGCACATGATGTAGACTTACAGGCTCCCCCCTGCACTGTGGACTCCCAGTTTAGGAACCTACAACTGTCATCACAGTGATCCATCGAGCTGTCATGTGCCAACTTGGCCCGACTTCAGAGCTGTCTTAAAGGGCCAGCGCCTTTTTAAAAACAGAATTACAGATGAAATGCTTTGGTTTTCCTAATGAAGCATATTTGAGAAAGTGTTTGTATTTTAGTCTTCTGCTACTTCATGAGGTTTGTCTGAAGGCGATAGGTACTCTTTAAGCTAACACTGAATAGCTAGTGTCTGCAGGAGAGGTATAGCCTGTGTGGGACGAGCTAACACTTTTGGCTTGTGTTGCTTCCTTGATGCAGAAGCCTATACCCAAGATCTTCCTTTTTCCTGAATAACACCAATGAGAAATTTTCATTTGAATACATACCCAGCAATAACTATTTGTGTTTAAGAGTAAAGCGTAGAAAAATCTTAAGAACTCAAAAGTCGGAACTACCAGAAGGAACATTATTCCTGTACCATGTTGTCATTATTTTCCCTGTGATGTAAATGTATGTTATCCTTGTACTCTGACATCACTGTGCCAATTACTGTTCTGATGTGACATCACTGTGTGCATTATAGTGTGTGCGACAGTTTGCCTGTTGTATGTGGTGATGTCCCAGAATGCATTAGCCCTACGTTAAATGATCCCCCAGGAATTGCTAAGAGGTGGTAAAAAAGCTGCTATACTGTATAGCTTTCAAGTCAACTGAATTCCAGAATGACTGTATGCCACAAAACAATATCTCACCTAACACTTTTAAGTGTGTCAATCTTCGCTGCTAACGCTTTTAACTTGTTTCCTGCTGCAGACGTCAAACGCTCTTCCATTTCTTTAATTGTATTCTCATAGACTTCTTTCTCATTCTAAAAGTAAAAAAAGAGCCACAAATTAAAAAGATGGAAATAATCCTTGAAATTAACCTCTCAGGTGGTTTGGGTCCCCTATCCGAGAGAAGGATATGATAGAAGGAGAGAAGTTGAATTCTGTGATACGTAGGGTTAAAGGATTAAAATTAGGATTTCAGAGTAAAAAGCAGAGAAGAAAATCAGACGGAAAGTGAAACTTATGCAAACTCCGCTCATATACAATGACAATTTATTCTGTACACACACTGATGCCAAGAAAGCTATCAAACAGTGTATTTGGGCAGAGTAAGCAGAACGCCTACTGTCCGGTCAGTATTTTAGCTGCATTTTACTCAAAAATCCTTACCTAAATCATATAAACCTATTTATATCACAGAGCTCAGCTTCTTTCCCTCTAACATGTGCTACTCTCGGATAGGGCACCATTAACCACAAGACAGGTTCCCTTCAAATACAAAACGAATACTTTAGTTCTTGGTTGGACTCCTTTGCGAGTCAGTTTTTGGCTCTCTGAGGACTTGTTCCTCATATTTAAAAGTGTCACCGCATCCAAATCCAGTTACAATCTGCAATCCCTCGTCTTAGATGTGAAATCCACACAGCAACAACTAAAAAAGTGACCTCACTCCTATGATACTGCGTAACCGTGCCAAGACGGGAATTAGCCCTATTAACATAGGGCTGATTCTCATGAAGAAATTAAATTAGCCACTACGTTTTACAGTCCACATGTAGTATCCAGTATTAGAGGTCAATTTCACAATGTATGTGAACATACCATAACTGAAAACGATCTCATAACATTTTACCAGTTAATATTCGATTATTTGGACTATATTCTAAATAAAGGCTAAATAGTTTCTACTAGTATTCCAAGTAGTATTTTTTCTTTTGAAGTCAATCTAAGATCAGTAATAAACTGCTCTAAAGGGGGAAACTGCATGACGGTTGCAGACAATCAGTGGCTTCAGTGGTTATACCCTGTTCCATATTAGACACAGAGAAAAGCAAAGGGCAACGCCTATCAAACAGAGGGGTGTTACTAATGTGTGACAATAGAAATCTATGCCACAAAGTAGCAGTGCACTCCTGAATAAACATATCAATTACAACAAATTATTATTAAAAGGGGGTTTTGCCAAAAAATTCATTTCTACCTCCTGTATCAGCTTTTCAGCTGTGTGTTTGAAAGTGGTGTTGTGATTTTTTTGAACTGCATATTTGTGACCCGCAGGTGACATCACCGGCCTATCCTCTCTATAGTCAAAAAAAGGGTTTTTGTTTATGTAAAGCACTGTGGTAGCTGAGAGGTAAGTTTTTGCCTCCAGGACAAGGGTCGTGGGTTCAAATCCCTAAGGAAAAAACCAAAAACTGGGGGTTTTTTTTCTTTTCAATGCATGGCCTCGCGAGGTTTCTTTATTTATTTTTATTTATTTGCACTGTTTGACAAAATTAAAAGGGTACAAAAGGAGGGGGTTTTAAAAGGGGACAGCCCCTGGGGTTGAACATCAGTAGTTTGCCTGAGAGGAGGGTGAAGTCTGCAGTGAAACCCAGGAGTGAGGGTTCAGCCCGGGTCGTATCCCCTGGGATGAGTGTAAACAATGGATCATAAAAGAGCACCCCAAGGGAAAAAACGGTGCGAATTTTTAATAATGTAAATGGTGAAATTTTTTTTTCATTTGCAAGCTTCCCACATCAATTTTACTTCGTGACAAAACCCCTTTAAGATTTCGCACATTTAAAAAACAAAACAAAAAAAAAAACAGTAGTCTGAAGCACAGGTGTCAAACACAAGGCAACTGCACAGCAAAAGAGGATCACACAGTTTATACAAAGTTACGGTAACAATTGGTTCTTTGATGGCCTCGATAATGCTGAACAGGCCCATGGTGAAGGGACCCCTGGCCTAAAAGTTAACTAACTAGACAGAGAATCACTAGAAGACAATACCTACACTAGTGGGAACAGTGAATCAATAATTCAAAAGGGTCCCTTCAACCCCTCATAGCACCAGAACATACCGGTAGATTCTTGCAGCACTAAAGGAGTATGTAGCAGGTTCACTTGCTGAAACATGGCAGGTGATGGCTGTCAATCGCCAAAAAAAAGACTGGATCTGAAGGATTAGAAAATGGAGCCACGTTGCGGTCCCTGATTACAGGATACCGTTGGGTTTCTTAGAGAAGCTGGGGCCTAATGAAGGCTTCCATGGCTGCCATGTTTGTACTCCTATAACACTTTTCTCACATAATCATCATCATTAATACCAGGAATCAAAAACTTACAGAAAGAATAAATCCCAGTTAAAAATACTAATAACCTTTGTAAAGAAGGATGACGTAGGTACTCAACTATAAAACGTGGAGCATCCGCCCCAAAAAGAGCGTCCCCACCTATAGGTAGCTTGCCCCATTACATAGCTGTCACACCCTACTAAGGTTACTAAAATCATACTGGTCCTGAAGTGTTTCCCCTCCAGGGTTTATTAGGGGACAGATATGGTGGCCATAGATGGTGCACTGATGACTGTGATACGGCTACCTTTACATGGTTAATGTATAGGTTTCCTAAGTCTGGATTTTTGGATCTCTCAATGCACTTTTTTAGTCTATCAAATTTTTCCAGATAGGGGCCTCAAAACCTGAGTATACTTATATTGTTATACACGGTAGTTTAATCAATACTCTTATACTGGATCCCGAAAAAAACATGACGTACATAATGCTACTTGCTTTAACATATGTGCATTTTTCAAAGTGGCTTGATAAATGTTACTAGTTTTTAACTGGGATTTATTATTTCTGTGAGTATATACTCCTATAACACCCTGCCTATAAGAGATCTATGTAATTACTATCTACTGTAGTATGTCAGTACTGCAGTATATAATACAAAAGTTCATGCTCACCTCCCCTTGAGAGACTAAAAATTACTGTAGAAAAAAGTTTTAAAACATTTTTAAAAATACAAATAAAGCATTAAATAAAAAACCTTTTCCCACTTGTCATATAAAGAAAAAAAAGGAAAAAAAAAAATTAACATATCGGTACACAAATCCAAACATCCACTTTTATAAAAATATCACATTCTTCATCCTGCACAGTGAGCAACGTAAAAAAGAACCTAAAAGAAGAATTGTGCTTTTTGGTTTAAAATTAAAAAAATTTAAAAGAACTTTTCAGCCCCAGCCCTTTATGTGTTCTCTGTATTCTGCAGGCTGGTACAATTTCAGCGACACCAAATATGTATGGCCCTTATGTTTTAGTAAATTTTAAAAAAAAATTTTTTTAACTTTGTCTGAGTGCAAATTTCGCACCCAAAAACCATTTTGTTTTTCCACTTTTGGACCTGAGAAAGGGCTTGGGTTTTTTTGCAGGGTGAAAGGGATTTTATTTTAAAACCCTTTTGAGAAGCAAGCGAATTTTTGATCACTTTTTATTCCAATTTTTGGAGACATGAACGCACACCGATGACCACTTTACTGCAAACAATGCCCTGCGGGACTAGATGATGGATGCCACACAAGTCCAGACATGTTTAAGGGAGGTGAGAGTTAACAAAGGGTCATGTCAGACCATTAGTAACCATCTACATCATCGTGGTCTGCATGCTAGACAATCCGACCACACCACCAGGCTCAAGCATCATTGTCTTGCATGGGCCAGGGAGCATCTACACTGGATGCGGAACCAGTGGTCCTCAGCACTGTTCAGTGTTGAAAGTCGATCCACACTGAGCAGAAATTATGGCTGTAAACGATGCTGTAGATGTCGAGGAGAGCGTTCTGCACTGGCCAGGTCAGGTACCTTTGCGGGTCATCTAGCACACAGATGTAAACCGTTACGAATGGTCTGATGTGACAATTAGTTGCCTCTTACCTCCCTTACACGTGCCTGGAGTTGTGCGGCATTCATCATCCAGTTCCGCAGGACATTGAAGAGGTCATCAGTGTGTGATGGAGCCAGAGGATATCCACTTATTTGCCTTTCTGTGACTCTTCGGCTATGTTCACACGGCTTATTTGCAGGGCGTATTTACGCCCCGTAATTACGCCTTGTGGACGGGAGCGGGGCGGGAGCGGGGGGCCGGTACCTTGCCGGCCCATAGACTTTCATTACCAGCGGGGCATATACGCCGCTAGTAAATGACCTGTCACTTATCTCCCCCTGCGGCGGATTCGCCGAGCAGGGAGAGGAGACGTAATCCATAGTTCTCTATGAGAACTGTGAATTACCGTAATGAGTGGGCCGTTCTCAACCCGTAATTTGCGCACTCCGGCGCGTAATTACGGACTGAAATACGTCCAATTTTAAGCCGTGTGAACATGGCCTTCCAGTCTCTCTGTATCTGCGTTGCAATCTACTGATGACACTCGATGACACATCTGAGGAATGATTGAAGTCTCATCATGGCGAGGTACTGCTAATAAATTGTAAGGTGTTGTCTTGGTCTCATGATGTCAAAATATGAACAGCACGATGATGATGACTGTTTAAATCCAAAAACTCAAATTGATCCCCTAAACATATTGGGTGATATAGGGACCAAACACTTGTTGGGAAGTTTGCCATTAAGTTCCTTGTTTAAGATCAGAAAGTTGTGCAAAAAGAACTGAAACATTGAACAGTTGGACATGTGCATTCTAAAGTTAAGAGAGGGTCTCATTTAAAAAAAATATCTATCTATCTATACACACACACATCCTGTACACTATTGATCACTAAGGTGGCAGCTAAAACATAAAGAATTTGTAATAATGATGAAAATGGTTATTTAACTTGCAAGCTTCCCACACCAATTTCACTTGGTGATCACTGATATAAGCCCCTTATGGGGGACAAGTCAGAAAAAGGTGAAAAAGTGCAACAAAAAAAAAAAAACACCACCCTCTTCCCCTTTACCAATGCCAACCACCCCAAATATGAGCAAAAATAAAGTACACATATTTGGTGTCACTGCATGCATAACGACTTACCCTATAAATCTGTCCTACTTAAAAAAATAAATTAAAAAAAAGAGCCACAGAATTGCAATTTTCGTTGACCCCGCAGCACATATAATGGAATAAAAAGGCGATCAAATAGTAATATAAATGCCAAAGTGGTACCAATGAAAACTGCAGTTTATCCTGCAAAACAAAAAGCCCTTACACAGCTCTGCATACTGAAAAATAAAAAAAAAAGTTATGGCTCTCTCAAGAGGTTTTGGACTTTTTAGGGATCAACACTGTGGGATAATAGGCTTGAATGGATGGACGTCTGTCTTTTTTTTAGCCTTACAGACTATGTAACTGCCTTGGGAAAGAAGGTTGAATCAAAATAAAATAAGTCATGGGTTGTGCAGGAGCAGGTTAACAAGGTCATAAAAGGCCAGACTGGAGCTACAAAAGTCTGACAGGTGACTTCTCTATAAGAGGGGGCCTTCTCATCTGTGCACTGTGGTCAGCTATATTCTGACCGTCAACAGAAACGAATGGGGAGGACAACCGCAAGGTCCGCCCTCGCTGACGAGAACTCCTCTTTAACCCCTTAACGACCGCCCACCGACTTTTGATGTCGGCTGGTGCGGGTCGTTAGTCTACAGCGATGTCTTTTGACGTCGCTGCAGACAACAGGGTTTGCAGCGCACAGATGCCGCAGCACCGCTGGGATTGGGGCTGTACTACACAGCCCTGATCCCAGAGCATCTCCTATGAGCACCGGGGAGTGGAGGAAACCTCCGCAACCCGGTGCTTTAACCCTTTGATTGCGGCGGATCGTCACGGCAGCGCAATCAAAGGGATCCCCTGCTCTGTCAGGTGATCGGAACACCCGGTAACCCGACAGAGCCCAGGGAACAGCTGCACAGTCAACCCTGGGGACCTAGAGTGGCCCCAGGGCTGTCTGTGTAACAAGCCAATGACCAGGACACACTGTGCCTGTGTCAGACTGAAACAGATTATAATGTATTAGCATATATGAATCTGCTAATACATTACCAAATGTAAAAAAAAAAAAAAAAAATGTAAGTTTTCCCTTACGGGGATAAAAAAAAAAAAAAAAAAGTAAAAATAACAAAAAAGTGTAAAAAAAAATGAATAAAAAAAAAAAAAAAAAATCTTTAATAAAAAATAGTTGTGCATATATTACACACAAAAAAACCTACACATATTATGTATCCACACAACCGTAATAACCTGTAGAATTAATCTAACAAGCTACTAAGTGTGCAATGTGAATTGTGTAAAAAGAAATTTAAAAAGTTAAAAAAATTCTGCAATCATTTATAAGTGAACTTAAACTATTCCCCCATAAAGTAAAACATGGCTCAAATAAAACAAGGCCTCACACAACTTCGTCATTGAAAAAAATAAAAAAAAAGTTACAACTGTTGAAACGCAAGGAGGCAAAAACTAAAAAAAATTTCTGGTCATTAACTACTTTTCAGGCCTGGGGATTAAGGGGTTAACTTATACAACTCAGTCCATCTATCAGCTAAATCATGAAAAACACATATACAGGGATATCCCTTTCGCTGGGGTTATGATCCAGAAAAGTGTGATGGATAACGAAACGACAGATAACGAGGCAAAAAAAAACAAAAAACTACTGTACAGTACATTATAATGTAATAATGTAACAAGGCCTAAAGAATATTGTAAGCAGGATACAGTTACAGGTGACCACGACTAAGGGCAAATCTCCGAAACACATCGGTCTTCAGTGGCTAAGTATGGTGCCACACATGCGTTAGAAGCATTACCATCCTCCATGTATCGTTTTTATACAAGTCGGAAATAAAGCATTGGAATTTTTATCCTTCTATGATTCAGCGTCTTGGATGAAGCTGGCTGCACTTTTCTAATTGCTGTCTTGCATTGGGTGAGGACTCCGCTCTGCCGTGCTCCCGAGACCTAGACGTTACTAACAGATGGGTGAGCTGAGTTTTACATACTTTGCCCAGGATACAGTTAGGGTATGTTCACACGGCTTATTTTGGGGCACATTTCGCCACGTATTTCGCAGCGTACTGCGGTCTAATACGAGCGAAATGTGCCCCAATCATTACGGTAATTCATAGTTCTAATAGAGAACCATGGATTACGCCTCATCTTCCCGGGCGTACAATACAATAGTATTGTATTGGGGGGGATAAATGACATGTTATGTATTCACGGCGCTTACGAGCCGCGAGTAATGACAGTCTATGGGGCTGGCAAACACGTGGCGTAATGTACGCCCTGCACTTAAGCCGTGTGAACCTACCCTAAAAGATGAGGTGACTTTATGGCACCAACTAAAGTAGCAGCAGTGAATAAGGGAGGGTTGTATACTCATGGATATTGAATATGAAGTGTTGTATCTGTGAAGAGAAACGATGGTAACGAGGTTTTTCGCAACATTGATGGTGATTTAACTGTGAAATGATGGATACTGAAGCGTTGGATAACGGGGTATTACTGTACCTTATTCTCAAGCTGCATTTTTTGCAGTTCCAGAGCTCTTAATTTTTGTAACAGGATATCCTTATCTTCTTTCAGTTGCCGATATTCATCCAAGTGTTTCTTATTTTCATTCCTTAACTGCACATTTTCTTCATTTAGCAGCATGTTTTCACCCTTCAGTTGCTTGTTTTCTTCCAAGCACCTCTGGTCACTTCTCACACCATCAGAGTTAGTTGAAGGTGACCTATACCAATAATTTGAAGTGGCAAACAGAAAAAAAAAATGATAATGCTACTTAAAAGCTACATGTCTTTTAGAACCATTTTTTGTTTGCTTCTATGCAAACCTATGTGTACCAGGTTAATGCAAAGAAAATATGTGGTAAATCTCATCCCCCAGTTGAGAAGCCCAACTCCCTGCCTATGTGCTCACGAGCTCCATGGACAGAGCAGGTGGCTGTGATTCATACACAACAGGTTATGTATCGCAGTGGATGCTTCACAGCTGAAATTTTTAACACAAACCTCAGCTTCTGAACTCACATCAGTGTGAGGGACAAGGACGGAGGAGATTGTGCAGGAGAACCACAATGTCAGAGAAAGGATCTTGAAAATTAAAATAAAACCACACTAAAGAAACCAGCACCTACCTTGGAGACGGAATACTGTTTTTCCCTAAGTTGTTCTTGCTTGATTCGCCGCTACAAAGATTGATCACAGGAAAAGACTTTGGCTCACGCATGGGAAGCCTTTCTGCATTTCTCATTTGCCAAGGAAAGTGTGATTTTACTTCATGTACTGGCACATCCACGCTTCCAGGGCACCATTTGGGGAGCCAATAATTCTACACTTCACGGCAAAACCCTTCTTAGCCACTTCCTCTCCTATGTCAAGGTTATCATGTGACACCTGGGCAACAACAGTACCGTCTTTGTAAGTTGCCTTTCGTTGCACAGATACCTGTTTGTCAGATACCAACGTATTTAAAAATTTTAAGCCCTGAAAAACAAGAGCAAATTAAAAAAATAAAAAAAAAGAAATGGAAACTTTATTAAAAACAGCTTCTCCTTTTCTGGATTCCTTTCAGTATGGGCATCGTAAGGGGCACACAGCATGCTTTGGGACCCGCTGTCAATGACACTCACTCACTTCCTTGTTGCGGGGTGGAGAGGTTGAGGCGGGGCCCCGGCAACAACCAGCACTTAAAGGGGTTTTGCCACCATGTAATGTTGATGTGGGAACCTCCAAAATGGGTATTTAATCACTTTTCTAAATATATGTGATTAAAAAAAGTGAAAACTCTGAGAGTTACAGTATTTCTCAACCCCCCTTGGTTACCACAAAGCTTCCCCTAGTCACGACCCAGGAGCTGAAAGGCCGCGCTTGCGTGAATCACTTCTTATCTGATGACAAGCAAAATGAATGGTCTTTTAAGGCACCGGGTAGCAATATGTTTTCTTTTGTATACAGAATAACTAGCTGTAGTGTTATTAAATCCCTGCTTTATCTGATGAAGAAGCTTTCAAGCTGCTGTGTAGACTAGGTGTTCTCTTTTGTATACAGAATTCACAAGTTATAGTTTGATTATTTGAGTGAACATGTCACAGGATCCCCTTATGCAGCTCTGTGCTCTGGCTGTGTGTGTCTGTGTGCGTCTCTGTCTCTTGCTCCGTGATTTGTTTACATTACATTAACTTCTTAGCAGATAAGGTTTCTCCTGACAGTACAGTGTATGAGTCTGTGTCTTGCTGTATTGAATCCACTGTTGTACTGTTTATTAGTTCACTTAAGTTTTGAGACGCTCCCTTGGATTCCTCACTCCCCCCTCCCCTCTCCCGCTCTCCACTGCAGCTTCATGACTCAGCTTGATTTGTTGACATTCTGCCTGGGCTAAGCTGAAAGGTAAGAATCTTTGTCTCTCGGCAAATCCCCTTTAATGATGAGATATAGATAAAAATGACAATCCAGGGAAATACATTGTTTAAAGACCTAGTTTATTGGAAAAGTTCAGGTTAACATAAAAAGTAAAATGTAAACAATCATCTGTATGAACCAGTTTATATCTTTCGGAACACGCTGTTTTTGTTGTAACCATTACAAGCTGTACCTGTATGTGATGCAAAAATATTCTGTAAGGCTATGTTCAAACGGTGTAATTGCATGTCGTACAGTGCGCCCCGCAATTACGCCAGGTGTTCGGGAGTCTCGCCGATACGAGCGTACTCCCGCGACGTGGGGGAGACGGTAGCCCGCCGGCTCCATTGACAGTCGTTACTCACAGCGCGTATTCGCCGCAAGTAATTGACATGTCACTTTATGATCGTACTGTACGCCCGGAGAGAGGAGGTGTAATCCATAGTTCTCTATGAGAACTGTGGATTACCATAATGATTGGGGCGCATTTCGCTCGTATTAGAGTGCAAATACAATGTGAAATGTGCGCCGAAATTTGACCGTGTGAACATACGGATTGAAATAAAAACAATTATTAAAAAAAAAATGTATGTAAACCAGGTGCCATCAATAATTTAGGCTGTGTCTACACAGAAATGTTAAAACGCTGTCCAGAATCCAATAGTATTTTAATACCGTTGATCCGTGGTTGTTGGCACAGACCCGGCTTCAGGTTTGCTGTCGGCCCTGTATATTTAATGTACAGGAATCCGACGGCAATCCAGCAGAAGATCCAACAGGTGCGAAAATCCGACAGATTTTAAAACTGACCGGAAAGAAACCCCCCGTGTTGTGTAGACTACAGCACGGATTTTTCATTGCGGTCTACACTGGGTACAGTCAGATTTTCAGTGGATTCTATATACTGAATCCGCTGAAAATTTGTTGAGAATCCAGTACTTTCTAGGCATAGCCTTAGCAAACTCTTCCAAATCATAAGTTTGTTATTTATTGTAGTAGGCCAGTGTGGGAAAGGAGGGGAAAAAAAAGTCCTCAAAACTCTATTCCTCTGCATTTGGTTCTTTTACATTTCCCTTAATCCCTTCCTGCCACAGCCCTTTAGGTTTATATCACATTTGTTTTTTCCTCCCTGCCGTACAAAAGCCATAACTTTGTTTTATTTTTCTGTCTACATAGAGATAAAGCTTGTTTTATGCAATACAAGATGTATTTTTTAATGGCATCATTAGCAGTGCCATATAATGCACTAGGAAACCTCAAAAAATGTCTATATTGGGTGGATCATGACCAAAAAAAAAAAAAACCACAACTGCGCCATTTTTGTGAGGGGTTTGTTTTTATGAAGTTCGCTGTTCGGTATAAATGACTATTTGTATTCTGCATGTCAATACAATTCTTGTCATATCATATTTTTAGAGGTTTTAGTATTAACTTAAAATTAGGTAACAGCGGCAATAACTATGGACCTGAGCAAAAACTTTTTTTCTAGTTATTATTGGTACCATGTTTGGATACATGTATCTTTTTGACCACTTTTTTACTCCAATTCTTTGGGAATGCTAAAAAACACAATTTTGGTGCTGGGTTTTTGTTTTTCCTACAGTAATCACAATATGGGATAAATCATTCTATATTTTAATAGCTCAGATTCTTACGGACAGCAATATCAATTACGTTTAACTTTTTCATTTGTAAAATGACAAAAAGGGAGTATTTTTGAACTTTTTTTTTTTTTTACACTTGTACTTTCAGGCTACTTAAACATTAAAGGGGTTTTGCCAAGATGTAATCTTGACGTGGGATCCTCCAAAATGGGTATTTAATCACTTTTCTAAATATATGTGATTAAAAATATTGCAGCCTGAGAGAGCTACAGGCTGCCTTACCTGCCCTTAGTTACTTAAAAGCTTCTATTAGATACGACCTGACAAGAGCTGCTGGCCGGGCTTGCGCAGAGCACACTTCTTATCTGATGAAAGGGAGCTGAAGAAGCTTTCAAGGCACTGGGTAGAAATATGTTGTGTTTTGTATACAGAATCCACTAGTTGTAGTGTGATTATCTGAGTAGATCCCTGCTTTATCTGATGACAGGGAACATGAAGAAGCTTTCAAGCTGCTGTGGAGAAAAGGTGTTGTCTTTTGTATACAGAATCCACTAGTTGTAGTTTGATTATTTGAGTGAACATTTCACACGATCCCTTATGCACGGCTCTGTGCTCTGGCTGTGTCTCTCGCTCTCTCAGCTCACAGTGGCTTTGTTTACATTTGCTTCTTAGCAGATAAGGCACGTCCTGGCAAAATCCCGTTAAGGACATAATTGTTTGTACATTGTTCTGCAATCATAATATATCGTAGAACAGTGTACAATTATGACTTTCCTACTACACCCTGCCTATGGCATCAGGCAATGGTGCGCAGCACTGTTCCTTAATCCCTTACGGCTTGTCCCCACGACATTGCTTACTTGTCGGTTTTTCAGACGGTTTGCGGTTTTACAAACCATCTGAAAACCGACAAGCAACGCTCCCCCATAGACTTATATGGAAAATCCATGCAGCAGTTCCCACTGCACGGATTTTCCCCCGGACGGTTTTTTAGACCGCCAACAGTCGGAAAAACTTAGAACATGTTCATTCTTCCGCCTGGTTTTCGGGCGGAACATGAACATGTGGGTGAAAAAGGGAGGGGCTTGAATCCCCAAACTGCGGAGAAAAGCCATCCTCCTGTGTGCCAAAAACAGACCAAATACCAGTTGGGATTTTCCGGCCGGTATTTGGTCTGTGCCGTGTAAACGCGGCCTTACATGCCATGGTCATATTTATCTAAGGGATCAAAATGCCAGAATTGAAGCCATCTTCGATCCCAGATGCAAGCAGCAAGTCCCGGCTGCAACAACGAGCGAGTCAATCCGCTCCAAGTCCCCTTGTCAACTCCATGATGTAGCCATACATCAAACGTTGGTAAGGGGTTAATTTCTGTTAAGTGAAGAATAAATATAGCATAAAATGGGTGGCTGAAAGCAAGTGCATCACACAGGGGAGCTGCTTGTGTATGTCAACGCAACATGTAGAAGTTTCCCTGACAAAATTGACCATGTAGATAAAAGGTTCCATTGAAGGACCTATTTGCATAATGTGTATCATATTATAATATGTCATTCGTTATCTAGCACACCAAAAGCCATATTACCCCGATAACAAATCTACATCAGAATGTAAATACCAATACTTATCATGCATGCTAATTTAATATGCATGAAAAATCACACACTTTTTGCATTGAAAAACAAATCAGTGAAAATAAAAATGTGACGTAAAGCTTGTGTAGTAGATTATAATAAAAGGTTTGCATAAAGGTCATAAGCATTTCCCCGAGTGTACACCAAATGTCAAATGTAGTGTGAATAGATTCCTACTTTGGGCATGTGTAATCTATATCACAAAAGGTACAGATTATAATTTAAACAATATCACATTGCATGCTTTCAGAATAGTGGGCTTTCACTTTTTCAATTGAATATATTTAAATGGACTGCAAATTAGCAAGAGACATGTAACATTAGCCCAATTACATTTTGTAAGGAGCGACTTGCTCTGCTGGATGACCTTCTACAGCGCATGTGATATGACAAGATTCAATGACGCTAGATTACCTGCTCAATATCTGAAGTGGTCTGAAGCCCCCATAGGCGATATTTCTGTGCGATAGGTGGGGACTGTAACTCCTCGGGAAGTTCAACAATGTTTGATCTCTCTAAAACTTCTGAATTTCCATAGTCAATGTAAGTGACAGCACACTAGGTAAAATAAGCATAAACAGAATGATTTAACTATATTTACTTTCCTTTTAACAAAATTATGAGCTAAGAGGTAATATTAACCCCTTACCGTAGCAGCCAGTTTTGACCTCCCCAACAGAGCTCCATTTTTTAAATCTGACATGTGTCACTTTATGTGAGAATAACTTTTTGACACTTTTACCTATCCATGTGATTCAGAGATTGTTTTTTCTCATGATACATTATACTTTAGGTTAGTAAGAAATTTTGGTCCATAAAACCCTTGTTTATTTGTGAAAATTTTGAAAAATTTGCCATTTTCAAAGTTCAAAATTGTTTGCGTATAAGACAGTTATTCCACGCAAAATAACTAGCATCTACCATATGCTTACTGTAGGTTGGCATTTTTTAAATGTGTTTTTATATTTTTATGACAGAGGGCCTAGAAATTTTGTAGTAATTTTTCACATTTTCACTTTTTTTTTTTTTGAGCTACAAATTATTTTATAATCTTACGAGGGCTTCCAGATTTCTTTATCTACGGGCTTCCTTTGCTTGCTCTCCACAGATGTTTGTCTTATAGAAGAGATTGATGTCAACACACAGGTCCTGGCACAGAACTGCCAGCATCTTGAGTGTTATCTGATCTTTTAGACAAAAGACACTAATTACTACTGTTTACTTTAGCTCTGAAGCTTCTCTGGACCTCAGAACAGGAGATTTACATGCTAAATACCCACAGCCTGACCAGGAAGTGACAGGGTGCATGAATGAAAGAATGCTGCTTTGCTCTATGAAACAACGTGGTGAGACAACCCTTTAAGGGGACTAAAAGTAACTCTAAAATTAAATATAACAGTAAAATATTAAGAAAAATAAAAAACACATGACTTATACTTGATACCACCACATCCATAAAAGTCCATTTGATTAAAATATTATATTTTTTATCCTGGACAGCTAGAATTTCAGAAATACACCAAAAACAGTATTAAAGTTATAATAAAAGCTAGAGCTTGCTCACAAAAAAGGATTCTTCAAATGATTTTTTTAGCAAGTAAAATGTAGTACAAAGCATATATTTGGCAAGGACGTAGTTATACTAAGGGTATGTTCACACAGCGTCTTTTTAGGCCGTACCTCGGGCGTAATTGTGCTGCAATATGTCCCGAAGTACGGACTCTAACTACGGTAATCAGCTATGATTACCCTCCGCCTTCCCTGGCGTGTACTGAGCGCCGGGTGAAGGAAGTTACATGGCACTTCCCGGCACTTATGCGCTGGGGATAATGAGGGTTAATGGGCCTCAACTTCCCTCCATCACTTTAGAAGCTTCAAGACTGCGTGAGAACATACCCTAACCCTCACAATAAAGTTATTATTAAATTCTGTAAGAAAAAATAAAAACAGATTAAATTTTTTAATAATTTAGTTCTTCTGTACATTATGTAATGAGTTAAATACCCCGATTCCCCAAAAATAAGACAGTGTCTTATATTAATTTTTGCTCTTAAAGACGAGCTAAGACTTATTTTAGGGGAAGTCTTATTTTTCCATGAACAAGGATTCACATTTATTGTTGAACAAAAAAAAATTAACATGTATTAATATACTGTAGTGTTTTCATCACAAACATCAGCATAAGCAGCCAAACTCTGAATTGCATTAAAAAAACGCACTAGGTCTTATTTTCGGAGAAATAGGGTAGTACCATCAAAAACTTTTTGTTTCGCTCTCCCTACCAAAAATAAGCCCCTTTACAGCTAGGTAGATGACGAGCATTTTTGTGGTGTCGAAGTTGAGGAACAAACGGATGCGAGAGATATATTTCAGGTGGAAGCGGCAGGCAGAAGTGAGGGTTTGGATGTGTGGTTTGAAGGACAGAGCGGAGTCGAGGATTACCCCAAGGCAGCGGACTTGCGGGACCGGTGACAGTGTAGAGCCGTTGACAGTGATAGAGAGATCAGGGGGAGGGGTGGAGTGGGACGGTGGAAAGATGATGAATTCTGTTTTTTCCACATTTAGTTTTAGGAGACGGGAGGAGAAAAAGGAGGAAATGGACGATAGACAGTCTGGGATCCGGGAGAGAAGAGAGGTAACATCTGGGCCGGAGATATAAAGCTGGGTGTCATCAGCATACAGGTGGTAATGAAAGCCATGTGAAGCTATGAGTTGACCCAGACCAAGGGTGTAGATAGAAAAGAGTAAAGGACCCAGGACTGACCCCTGGGGGACACCAACAGAGAGAGGCCGGGGGGAGGAGGTGGAGCGAGAATGAGAGACGCTGAATGTACGATCAGAAAGGTACGAGGAGATCCAGGAAAGACCCAAGTCTGTGATCCCGAGGGAGGAGGGTTTGTAGCAGGAGGGAATGGTCGCATGTCAAAGGCAGACGACGTCTAGAGGAGAAGGCAGATTTACGGGGTGAGGTTGGCAGTGGCTAGGTCATTGGTGCCCTTTGGGGTTAGGGCGGTTTCGGTAGAGGGGTTTGGGGTGGGAAAAAAACCCAGATTGTGGGGGGTTCAAAGAAGGGGTTTGGGAGGAGAGGGGGGGAGGACAGGGGAAGGGTTTAAGATTTGTCTTGAGGATTTTGGAGGAAAAAGGGGAAAGCAGTGAGATGGGGGGGTTAGTTGGACAGGGGAGGGGGGGATAAAATGGATGGTTTTTTAAGGAGGGAGGGGATTGTAGAAATTTTTTAAAAGGGGGAAGGGGAAAGTGGCCCGAGGTGAGGGGAAAAATTTTGAAAAGATGGGTTTGGGGGTTGGGATGAAAGCAGCACAAAGGTCTGGGAAAAAGGTGTGATGGGAGTGGGTCAGATTACAGGTGGTGAGGTTGGATTTGGACGGGTTAAAAGGGGAAAGATTTTTCTTTTTGTAAAAAGTGGGAAAACAATTTAAAGGGGGGGGAAAAAAGCATTGTGAAAGGATATAGAGGAAGGCGCTGGGGAGGGGGGGGCTGAAGCTTTCTTGATAAGGTTGATCTTGTGTAGGAAGTAAAGGAAAAGGGTGGGTTGGTTTTGAAAGGAGAGAGGTTGGAGGAGGTACTGGTGGGGGAGGGGGAGAGTTAAATGTTTTTTTTTTTGGAATTTTTTGTTTTGGGGGTTTTGAGACAGAGAGGATTTGAGATTGGGGGAAGTAACCCTGTTTGGTTTGGGTGATGGCAGATTTAAATGTATGTGGGTGATTGTTTGTATGAGGCAAAGTCGTCGGGGGGAGCGAGTTTTCTTCCAGCGGCTTTTCTGAAATTCCCCGGAAGCTGCCCCCAAGCTGTTTAGTGGAGTGGGGTTGCCAGGGTTGTTGTTGTTTTTTGGGGTTCTGTTGTGTGTGAGGGGAGCGCCCTGAGTAAAAGGATGGTGGTGATTGTGGGGTTGTAGAAAGTGGTGGCTGCGTTTGGGTTTTAAAATTTGAGGTATGGTAGAAAGAGGTGTAAGAGAATCAGGGGAGAGTGTGAGGGTTGAGGTTTTGTAATTTCCCTTGCGGGGGGTTGCACTAGATGTGGGAAAGGAGGAGGGGGTGGGGTGGGAGATGGGGGGAGAAGGTGAGCAAAATTGTGGTCAGTTTATGGGGGGGGTGGGGGGGTTTTGAAAAGCCCAGATGGGGGGCCAGAGGGGGTGAAGAGGGGGGTTCCAGTGTGTGCCATTTTGTAAGTGGCTCCAGAGGTCCCACTGGGAGGGGTTAAAAAGGAAAGAACAGAGTGAAAGGAGTTTTTTTTGGAAGCAGAGGGGGGGGTTTGTAAATTTGGGGGATTTTAAATTTTTCCCCCTTTGATAATAGTGGGGATGTGGGGTTGGAAAAAAAATTGGACGACCCCAGGAAGCAAAGGGGCCCAAGGAAGGCGATGACAGGGCCTGGTGGTCGGTAGCCCAACAGCCACTTAAAGGGTTTGGGAAAGGGGGTTTTTAGATGGGCAAAACAGAGTGAAACCCCCAAAAGGAGGAGAGTGTGGGGGGATGGCAGAGGAAAAAGGGGGGAAAAAGGGAAACAAGTGTCAGACAGGAGGAGGCCAACACCTCTGCCTTGCTTGTTACCAGGGGGGAGGGGTATGGGTAAGTTGGAGGCCACCAAAGGAGGGAGAGCAGGGGGGAGGCTGTGTCAGGGGGGGGTAAGCCAGGGGTTTTGGGGTCAGCCCCAAGGAAGAGAAAATTTCTTGAGATAAATAATTTCAGTATTTTGGGAAAGTTTATTACATACAGACCGGGCATTCCAGAGAGCTCCAAAGGGGGGGAATAGGGGAGAGAGGTCGGGAGGGTTTGAGCCCCCGGGTTTGAGGGGGGTTAACAAAATTTTATTTTTTTAATTTTGGTTTTTTTTGACTGGGGTTGAAGAGGGAGGGGACAATGGTGGGAATGGGCGGGGGGGGCCTGGGTTGGGGATATGTCCCCAGCAGCCAGGAGCAGTAGAGAGAGGGGGGGAGCGGGGGTGGGAGAAGGAAAGGAAAAATGGTTAAGGGGTTTTTTTTTGGTGCGGAGGGAATTAAAACATTTGCGGAAGGTTTTGGTGGCAGCAGACGGGTTTAAAGAGGGTAGAATGCATGGAAAAGATGTAGGGGCTCTTGGGCCCAGGAGGGTGTTTGGAGATATGCGTTAGGAAAGGGAAAAGGGAGATAGAGATAATGGTGGGGGGGAAAAGAAATAGTGCCAGACATTTTAGAAAGTTGTAAATGAAAAAAGAGGGAAGTAGCTGTTACCTCGCAATCCTGGTTCAATTCTGGTTTAAATTTCAACCTTAGAGCGGGGCATTTTGAGCAGGGCCACCCGTGACGCAAGTGCTTGTCTATTTTGGAAACTACCATTCTAAGCAGAGTATCGAGTAAAACAAAAAATTGGGAGGGGGTGAGAAGTTAATTAGCAGAGTGGGGGGGAAAATTTAGGAAACGAGTTTACAAGGGGGAATTTGGGACCCATGCACACAGCGGGGAATTTGGGGGGTAGAGAAGATTGAAATTGTGATAGAAAGTTAGGGGACTTTTACTACAGATACAATAAAAAAGGAAGCATAATAAAAATTGGAGGTTTGGGGAGCAGTGGGTGGATAAAAGGTAAAAGGGCATACTTAGAGCGGGAAACTTTGAGCGGGCCCCCCCCGTAAACCAAAGGCCACACGTAAATGCAGGGGCTTGTTATATAGAAACTACCATTCCGTTTTTTAGTTGTAAGCCTTGCGGGTGGGCCCTCATTTTCCCTCTGTAAAAATTTTTTAAGTTTTTCTTTGTCATTATTTTTACTCACTTGAATATCATGTATTGGGGACCCCCTCAAATGTACAGTGCCAGGGGAATTTCAATGGGTTTTTAAAAATAAATTTTTAATAATAAAAATAAATAAGTGAAAGGGAACCTGTAAATTTAAAAAAATTGTACCCTGTTCTGCTGTAAGCATGTTAAATAGCAGGAGGAGCTGAGCAGATTGATATAAAGCTTGTAGGGAAAGTTTCAGTAGAACTTGAATTGTATTCATTTAAAATCCTGCTTATTGTGGGTTAGGGAGTCCAGGGGGATATTTATCAGTGACGGACACCCCCCCTTTAGTTTGATTTGTTTTACAGAGATAGCTGTAAATCATTTGATAACACTCCAAAGGGTTTGGCTTAATCCGGAAAAAGGGAAAAAAATTAAAATTTAAAGTACTTGCCCCCAACTAAGTATTTTATTAATTGCTCACATCTCCTGCTTTAGAACCGCTCCCAAAAACCCAAAAAAAAAAACCAAGTTCAACATGGCATGTTTGTTTTAAAAATAAATTTTATAAATGGCGGGGGGGAAAAAAATTTGACCCCCCCCAAAAAAAAGGGGGGCCTTTAAAAAGGGGTTTTTTTTTTTAAAAGGGGTTTTCCCAACGATGTTAATGTTGACCTGGGACCCTCGAAAATGGGTATTTAATTACTTTTTGAATATATGTATTAAAAAAGTGAACCCTTTGTGAGAGTGGAGCCTTCCTTACATCCCCTTGGGTTTCCTAAATGTTTACATTGGACACAACCAGGGGCTGATCTGGCCGGGGGTTGTGTTGTTTGCACTTCTTATCTGATGGCGGGAAAACATAAAACGAGTTTGGGAAGGGAAAACCCGGGGGGAGAAAAAAAAAAATCCTGTGTCTGTTTGTTATAGAAAAACCAACGGTTGTAATTTTTTTTTAATTTGAGAAAAAACATGCAAAACGCTCCTGCTAGGCCTCCTTTTTCCCCCTCTTATCGGTTTTTTAAAACAAATGAATGAAATTTTGCCTGCTCGGAGTTATCTCTCTCCTAAGCAGATAGGAGGGAAAAAAACAAAACCAGTAGGGGGGCTTGTCCCACAATCACTTTCCTGTGTGGGGGTTTACCCAAAAACATGTTTTGCTCAACAAAGGGTAAACTGAATATAAAGGGCTGTTGCGGGGGAGGGGGGTTTTGGAGCAAAGGGAAATCACAAGGGAAGGTTATTTGTTTTTTTAAACACAGAAACAAAAAACCCTTTTTTTTTTTCCAACCCCCTCAAAAAGGGGATTTATCAGCCTTTTTTGGGGAAAAGGAAATTTCCCATTTTTTGGGCCAAAACCCCTTTTTTTTTTAACCCTTTTTCACGCCCTTGGGGGGTTCCCCTTTCTTTCCAGGTTTTTTTTTTGGGGGTTTTAGCCCCCGGGGAAACGTTTTTGGATATTTCCTGGAAAAACCTCCGGCACCGAAAAAAAAAGTTGCGGAAATTCGGGGGGGGGAAAAGAGGGGCTGCTGTTCCTGAAAAGAAAGGACCTTTCTTCCGTCACTGCCCAGGGCACGCAGCGAGCCCCCCCCCATGGGGGGCAAATCGCTTTCCCAAATTGGTGTTCAAATCAAAAACAGCCAATGGCGGGTTTTTTTTTTTCAAATAGGGCCCCGCCTCCCTGGGGCCCCGGGGTGGCGGGCCTTTAGGGGTTTTCGATGGCGTTGGTGCTGTTTAGGAAAAGCCCAAAAAATCCCCAAATCCTTTGGGAGGAAAAAATGGGGGGGCGGGGGGTTAGGGGGGTCCCCACCCCCCCCTTGGCTGGGGATTGGGCCCCGGTTAGTCCCCGGAGGGGGCCCAAATCGAAAGCCATTGTGTGGCTTTGTACAGCGGGGAACCCCCCCTGCCCCGCCAATTTCTTTTCGGGGGAAAAAAGGCGAGCAGAGCGGGGGGGGGGCCCTTTGCTGTTCGTACCTGCCCCTGGTGGCCTCAGGGGCTAAAAAAAACCCAACTAGATCGCTTTTCATTGGGGGGAATCCAGTGGATGGTTGTGCCCCCCCCTTGTGGGGGTCTTCGGGCCTGGTCCTGATTTTTGGGTGGGTGCATTTGGTTTTTGGAATGAGTGTCTGGGCTGTGTGAACCCAAGAAGTTTTTCGGCTTCCTGTCCCGGGTCTGCCGATTAGTGGTTTTTTTTTCCAACTAATCAGCATTTTTTGGGGGGTCCCGGCCCCTTTTTTTTTTTCCTTTTTTTTTTTTTTATTAAAAGTTTTTTTTTTTCATACTTTTTTTTTCAAAAAATTTTTTTTTTCTTTGGTTTTTTTTTTAAAAAAAAAAATTTTTAGCGTTTTGGTTACGAAAATTAGCTGCGAAACCCCACTGCTCTCTCGGGCGCTGATTAGTGACCCCATCGTAAATCACGTCTTTTTTTTTTTTTTTTTTTCTTTCCCAAGTGGGGTATTTTTTTTTTTCTTTGCCCCGGCGGGCTGTGCCCCCTTTTGTGATTTGCTGGAGTGCTGACCAGTGATTTACACCACGGGTTTAGCACCCAAAAGTTTGTTTGTTAGAAAAGGGGTTTAAAATTTTTTTAGCTGTTTTTGCTGCCCCTGAGCCCCTTCCCCAGTGCCCCAACCGCCCATGTTTACCCCCTCATTTTTTTTGCCCCAGAAAAGTTTTTTTTACTTAATTTTTTTTTTTATTTGTTTCAAATAAATTTAAAAGACGCTTTATGATTTTTTATTGACGTCCAGTTTTAAATTTAAATTTTTTGGGGGGTTTTGGTTTTTTTTTTTTTTTAAATTTTTTTTTTTTTTTTAATTTTTCCCCTTTTTTTTTGTAAAACAAGTTAATTCCCCAACAAGAGTTGAAGCACCCCCCCCCTACACAAAAAACATGTTAAAGCACCTACACTTTACCCCGCCCCCCCTTTTAAATAAAATAAAAAAAAAAAATTTTTCCCAGTCTTCCCCGAGACCCCTACTCAGCGGGGGAGGCGTTCGCCCTTTTTGGCCGAGGTTTGGGGGAACCGTCAGTGATTCGGAAAGAGGGTTTACTGGTTCGTTTTTTGTCCGGAACAAACCGAGTTTCCCCCTCCCCTGTGAGGGTTTCCCTTTCCCCCAGATGCCCCCCTAGGTCGAAGGGGGGTGGACCTCCCCAAAAGTGGTGACCCCCTATGGGGCTCCCCCCCGATAAAATTTCCAGCTACAATTCCCCGACTTTGTTTTCCAACCCCCCCGGAGTCCCTTTTCGACACTAAGGCCTCACGAAAAAAAGATTTTTTTTAAAGGGCCCTTTTTTTCTGAGGATTGAAAGATGTCATTGTGGCACAGCTAAACCCCTTTGCCCCGCAGTTTTTGGGCCCTGAACCCCACGTCCTAAATTTTTGAAATGGACCCCCCTAGATGCTGCGAGATTTATGGAAACCCTTTTTGGGGGTTTTCTGACAAGGGCATTGTGAAGAAGGCCCCAGGGGGTTTGGCAATAATTTGGGGGTGCTGACATATTTTATTGCACTCCTTTTTTCCGGCACGCAATGACCCGAAAGCGTTTTTAACAAATTCCCAAAATTTTGCATTATGGGTTAAATTTCCCTGTGCCCCCCCCCGTGATAGCCCCCCCTAATTGGGCGGTTTTTATAAAGTTCGGGCTGTTTTTCACCCCCCTTTTAGTGCCCCGGGTTTTTTGCGGTCTTTACCTGTGGAAGGGTATTTTTTGTAGACGAGTCCCTCCTACACTTCAAAAGGGGAGGCTCAAAAAATTTTGCCGTACCTGACCCAGCAAAAAAAGCACGGGTACGGGGTTAAACTTTACAAGCTGGGGTGAGGGGTACCTCCCGGGGACCCCTTAAAAGCTTCAGAGTTTAAGAAGGGGAAAGGGCAGCCAAAATTTTTGCCCCCTGAATGCCCCCCTTCCCTAAAGATTTTGTGGCAAAAATTGTGTGGGGGTTTGGTAAAACCCCCTGCTGGGGTAAAGGTTTTCCCCTCTTCGTTTGGGTAACTTTTTTCACCCCGATTTACTTTTTAAGTCCCCCGGAAAGCAGACGGTTTCAGAGCCTGCGGACAGGAGAAAGGGAAACCCGAGGGGGGGTCCCCAAAAAAATTTTTTGGCGCAATTGCCCCCCAAGGGGGGGAAAAGAGGGTCCCATCAGGGTGACCCAATGTTGGTTAAAAAAAAAGGATAAAAGGACGTCCTTGTTTTATCCCCCCTGTCACGGCCCGACACTACCCCTGCCCCTGTACGAAAGGGACCCCGTGGTCAAAAAGGCAACAAACCCCCACTGTTTTTTCTGGGGTTACAACGGGTTTAAAGGGAGGGGTTAGACCTGTCGGACCAAAGGTGCTGAAAAACCCTACAGTTTCCACACGGAAAGACCCTAAATGTTTGGGAAAAAAGTGGCCCTGCCCCATTGGCAAATGGGGGAAATGTACAACGCTTTTGTTCTTTTCCGTTGTACAGGCCCGACGGGGAAGGTTTTTTTCCTTACAAGAGAAAGGGAAATAAGGCGGTCGTTTTTGGGAACCAGGGTGAGGGGCCCTAGCACTTCTGGTTTGACGTCCCCCGTATTGTACCCGGTCAGCATTTCCCCCAATGAAATCCCCCCCAATGGCAAAAAAAGGGGGAGGGGCACAAAAAAAATGCCCGAAATTTTTTCTACCCGAAAGGGGAAACAGAAAAAAAACAAACCTATTTATTGCGAAACCCGCCCTGGGTAAAACCCGGGCCCCTTCTGTGGGAAAAAGTTTTAAAAATGTACCCCACGGGCTAAAAGGGTTACTAGTTGGGGTTCTTTTTTATATTTTTTTTTTTTTTTTTGCACCATTCCCTGAAGCACCGAAACCTTCCCTAAGTTTTTTTGTGGGGGTTAATGGCACGTCCGGGGAAAAAAGGGCAGTTTGCATTTTTTCGCCTTGTAACGCACAAATAAAGTGTGAATAATTTTATGAAAAAACCTGTTTTTCAAAATTTGAATTACACCCCCTTTAAAAAGTTCCTTAGGGGGTTTTAAAGTTTTTAAAGTGGGTCAATTTTTTGGGGGTTTTATGATTTTTGTTCCCCATACAGCATTACTAAATTTTTAGGACAAGCTATGTATTTCAGCAAACTGGCGTGTCCTGCGCATAATTGTATGTTTTCTCGGGATTTGGGGTGTTTCAAAGGGGGGCAAACCAAATTTTTAGGGTGACATGTGGGGTGTTCCCCAGAAAAGGGGCGACTTGGGGGGAAAAAATTTGGGGAAACTAATTTTTTTTTAATTTTTCGCAAGGCAGGGGGCCGCTGTTTTTGTTAAAAGGTTGGAATAAATTTTAAAAGGGTTTAAATTTAGTTTTTTTCCTTATACCTCCCAAAAATTTCATTTTCTATAAAAAAAACACCTCTAGGGTCCAAATGCACCCCTATAACCCCCAGATGAAATTTATTGAGGGGGTTTTTAGTTTCCAAAATGGGGTTTAAATTTTTGGGTTTTTTTTTCCCCCTTCTGGAAAATTGGGGGGGGGGGCTACAAATCCTAAAATGGGGCCCCGCAGTCAGTCCAGCTTATTTTGCAAATCCCAAAACCAAATAGGGGCTCCTTCCCCCTTTTAAGGGCCACCCCGTGCCCGTTTTAAAAGTTTTTTTTACCAAATATGGGGGATTGCCTTACTGGAAAAAAATTGGGCAACGGTTTTTGGGGGGGCCCTTTTTCCCCCTTTTTTTTGGGGAAAAAGAAAAAAATTTTAGATTTAATTTTGCAATTTTCTGGCGGAAAAAAATTGTAAATTTTTTTATTTTCACAACCGGGTTCCCCGAAATTTTTTGTGAAAAAAAACCCGTGGGGTCAAAAAGGGGACGTATACCCCTAGAAAAAAAATTCCCCGAGGGGGGTTTTTAGTTTTCCCAAATGGGGGTCAAAATTTTTGGGGGATTTTTTTTTCCCTTTTTTGGAATTTGGGGGGGGGGGGCCTTTCAAATGCAAAATGAGGGCCTCAAGGGCCCGTAAACTTATTTTGCATCCCAAAGCCAAAAAAGCGCTCCCTTTTCCCTTTTAAGACTCACCCCCGTGCCCCATATATGTTTTTTGACCTTATAGGGGGTATTGCCTTTCTCGGAAGAAAAATTGGGGGACCCCGGTTTTTGGGGGTTTCTTTTTTTCCCCCCCTTTTTTTGTGAAAATGAAAAATTTAGGGGTTTAAATTTTGCAATTTTTTTGGAAAAAAATTTTAAAATTTTTTTATTTTCCCCCCAAACCCGGGTTCCCGAAAAATTTTTTTTAAAAAAAAACCCGTGGGATAATAAAATTTTAAATAACCCCCTTTATGAATTTTCCCTTTTGGGGTTTTAGTTTTATAATGGGTCTTTTTTTGGGTTTTTTTTTAGTTTTTTGCACCTTTAGGTTGGGCAGCCCAAAATCGATATGGTACCCATTTCAAAGTTTTAATTTAAAAAGATAGCGCCAAAATCCAGTTGTTGCTCCTTTAATTTTGAGGGCCCGGGGGTTGGGTTTAAATTTAAAAATCTAGGGGGCCCCATATAATTTAAATTTTTCCTAAAAAACAGCAGACTTAGGGAAACTTATATTGGGGTTGTGTTTTTCTTTAGGGATATTTCTAAATTCCTGAAATAATTTGATTGAAAATTTAAAATTGGCCCCCAAAAAAAGAAAAAATTTTTAATTTTACCCCCACTTTTCCCCCTTTTTTCCCGTGGGAAAAACCCAAAGGGTTTTAAAAAAAAAATTTTTGGGAAATTGCTGTTTTTTTTTAAATTTCTTTGAAGGGTTTTTAGTTTCTTAAAATGGGGGGGGTTTATGGGGGGGGGTTTAAAAAAAAGGCCCGTCAATTTTTTTTTGGGCCCAAAAGAAGTGGTCCCTAAAATAATCTTTTGTTTGTAGTTTTCTTTAAAAATTTTTAGAAAATTTTCTAAATTTAAAAATTTAAGCCTTTTAACGTCCCCTATAAAATATTAAAAAATTAAAAAAATTTTTGCCAACATACAGAAGACATATGGTAGATGCTATTTATAAATATTTTGTGTGGTATTATTGTCTGTATTGGGAAGGAGAAATTTTTGAAGTTTACAAATCGCTATATTTTTTCAAAATTTCACAAATATTTTGAAATTTTTCACAAATAAACGAGTATTTGTATGGCCCAAAAATTTCTTACTAACTTAAGGCAACAATATGTCACGAGAAAATCTCTGAATCACGTGGATAGGTAAAAGCATTAAAAAGTTATTCTCACATAAAGTGACACAGGTCAGATTTAAAAAATAGGGCTGTGTCAGGAAGGCCAAAACTGGCTGGGTCCTTAAGGGGTTAAGAAGAACAGAGACAAAATGGAAAAAAATATCAGATTGAATGGCACATGTTGGACACTCCAACAACTTTTTCTTAAATGTAAGCAAATCCTTATTTTATAGTTAATCCACGGTTTGGCAAAACATAAAAGGGATCCATATAATTAACAAGAAGAAAGCACTCACATGACAAAGCGTTAAAAGCATAATACTTACTTGCTCATCACTAACCACATGCAGCAGTTTACATCTGTACCAGCATTTATCTGCTGAAAACAAGCCACCATAAACCTGTAAAATAAGCACATGCTACATTACATACATTCTTAAAAACAGATTTGTACCAGAAAAAATAAACTATTTCGCTCGGCCTGTGTATCTGCATGCCGTGAGAGGAAGAAATAGAGAGGGGACACCTAAAACCATCAGGTGAGACTCCAAATACCCAGCCAAGACAACATCTAATATAACTGTGAAGCAGTGTGATAGGTATACTTTTAAGGGATTGTCCTACTCCCTTTTCTTAAAGGGGTTTTGTCAAGACGTGTGTTCCTTACCTATTGTCTGCTCAGAAGAGAAGATAAACATAGGATGCAGCGTCACGGGGGAGAGAGAGGGAGGGGGGCTGAGCACAGAGCCAGTAAGCATTGATCGTGTTCAATGTTTACTCAAATAATCACATTACAACCAGTGGATTTTCTATACAAAAGACAAAGGTCTTTCTCCACAGTCCCTTGCAAGATGGTTCATGTTCCCTGTCATCAGATAAGAAGTGCAAACACACAGCTCCTGTCAGTGTCCTGGTCCTGTCTAATGTAAACGGTCAGGAAACGAAGGGGGAATGAGCAATGCTGTAGCTGTCACAGGCTTCACATTTTGTAATCACATATATTTAGAAAAGTGATTAAATATCCATTTTGGAGGATCCCATGTCAACATTACATCGTGGCAAAACCCCTTTAAGTTTAACTGTGGTGCAGAGGCTAGAATAAAATAAAACACACATAACCAAAAAACTGTCCCTTATACAAGCCTTATTTATGGGTGACTGTATTACTAGCAATCAGCCCCCTCATGGATAGTAGGTGTGTGAATTGTATTTCATCAGTGTTATTCCATTTGAGCAAGCTCCCCTGTATAGTTCTGTGGCTTTTTTGCCTACTAATGGGAAAGAAGGTTAGGCTGTTGAGGAACGGTCTAGGAACACAATACATGGGAAGGGTGATTAGAATGGCCAGTCTGGGGCCATCAAAAACTGCTGTAATGCCCTCTGTCTTGACCCATCTGATGCACCAAATCACAAGCAGAAAATAAAGATTAAGAAACTTGATTCTTTCCAAAAGTGCCAAAAGAACATCTATTCTGAAAGCAAGATGTTCCCCAGCTCTAGCCACATAAAATAGAATCTTGTTGACAAGGTCCATGTCTGAAGTCCTTCTCAGATTTGAATAGAGACCTCCAGATGAAGCAATTACTCAAGTGCCTCCAAACTGAGAAAGTCCTCCATGGACAACCTTGGAATTTGCTCCTCTGCCATATGCAGAATCTCCTACATTACCATGTGGCTTTTGGCGCCCCCTTAGTGGTTTCAATAGGCAACTGTGGTATAGCTCTTAGTCTAAACTCAGACTGCATGACCTTGAAGGTTGGAGGTCTAGGGAAAGTATGGTAAACGGCCATCAGTGCCAAAGAATACTTTCCCATTGTCCCCACATCTTCTGAAGACCAACACTGGTCCCCAATATGTTAAGCTGGTAGTCATACAATGGAGGTAGAAAGGACCCCCAGCGATGAACAATTACAATAGAGAATACCCATCAGAGCAGATCTCTGCATATAGTGTAACGAGAGAGCATCCCCTACTGAAGATGTTACATGGGAAAATAAGCATAAAGGAAGACCATGAACACAGAGATCATCCTGACCAGCACAACCATTTAGAAGCGGATTGAAGTAAGAATTGACTTTGCAAAAGTCATCCCAAATCTGGCTGTTCTGATGTTTATTACCTACCACAGGAACTCCATCTGCTGAGATGGGGACAATGATGAATCCAACCAAACCTCTGCAAGATATGCAATGTCATCTGGAGGCCAGAGATGCCATCTTCCCTCAAGGAAGCTTTAACCAAAATGTTATTCATGTAAGAGGTTATAGCCAACTCCCCTTGTGCAAAAAAAATACCAAGAAAGTCACCAGGATCTTGATAAAGGATCTTGATAAAGACCCAGGGGCCTGTGTCAAACATACAGCAAACCAACCGGAGAGCTGGTGGGACCTGGCAGCACGAAAGAGGAAGAAGACATGATCACTGGAGAACGGGAACTCATTCTGTTCCATTAACCACTGACCTAAAGAAATCCAGGATGGGCCTGACTGAACAAGCCTTCTTGGGGACTATGAAGAGGTTAACAAGGAACTCCGGAAAACATTCTGGCTCTGGAATTAGGGAAACTATTCCTTAAAGGAAGACAGCATAATAAGCGTGAAAAAAAGGAGACACAGGAGGAAAAAAACACAAGGGAGGAAAATGACTTTGTACCCTGTCAACACCACTTCTTGAACCCAGGTGACATTGAAATGAGCAAGCCTGATCTCCTTAAAGGAGTTGTCTCACTACCGGCTTTAAGCCTACTTCAATGTGTCTGGCAGCATATAGGATTTTTGAATTCAGGGGCGTGCTTCTTGTCTGCCTCTTCTCCTCCCTCTTCCCCCCTCCCCTCAGCACACAGATAGCTCTCCTTCTCTGACTTCTATACAGCAGAGTGGGAAGAGGGGGGGGCGAGGGGGTTTGCTGCCAGAGTTAACCCTGGGTGTGCCTGCCTAGATCTGCTGCTCTCTGCTGGATCAGCTGCACTGTGCTGCTCCTCTCCACAGAGTCAGGAGACATGAGAGGGCTGATCTATGAGTGGGGGAGCCAGAGGTCTGTAAAAGCTGTGAATGCTAATAGCAGAGCAGGGGGGATGTAAAGGTTCCTATACCCCCTGCTTAGCATCCAAATCCCCACAGACATCTCAAGCAACAACAAACAAACCTTGTCAGAACAGACACAGGGCAGCTGTGAAGTGTTTTACTATAATCACGATGTGTCACTAATACAGCAGAGCAGGAAGGGATATGAACCGTTCACATGCTCCCCTGATCTGTTCTATTAGTATAGTCAAAGCTCCACGGACACATCATGATTATATAACACACTTCACTGCTGTCACATCCTACTGACCACAGATCAGCCTCACCTCTCTCTTCTCAATCTGTGTAGAGAGCAGGAGGGAGCAAGCACACACAGGGTTAATCCAGGCAGCACAGCTACACAGACACTGAAGCCAGAGCCCTCCCCCTCCTTCCACTACAGAAGCATACTGTGTGGGAGGGGCTCTGTGCTCCGACCTGTATTCAGAAGCTGTTGAGTCACCAGCACTGACAGCCAGTGAGATAAAAATCAACAGGTCGGCTGCTATAGGGATTTTGGGGAGCTGATGTACTACTACTACCAGGGATAACTCAAAATCAGTAGGACATTTGTAATGAACATATATTGCAAAGCTGCTTGTTTTTTAAAGATCTTTTAATTAAAACCCAATCATTGTAGCGAGACAACCCCTTTAAAGGGGGTTTGCCACAATGTAATGTTGATGTGGGATCCTCCAAAATGGCTATTTAATCACTTTTCTAAATATATGTGATTACAAAAAGTGAAGCCTCTGAGAGCTACAACATTGCTCAGTCCCCCTTAGTTTCCTGACAGTTTACATTAGACAGGACCAGGACACTGACAGGAGCTGATCTGGCTGGGCGTGTGTTGTCTGCACCTCTTATCTGATGACAGAGAACATGAAGGAGCTAGCAAGAGACTGTGGAGAAATATCTTGTGTTTTGTAATATCCTGTGTTTTGTATAGAGAATCCACTGGTTCTAATGTAATTATTTGTGTAAACATTGTAGACGCTCCCTGGCACTGTACCTCTACTCAGACCCCTCCCTCTCCCCCGTGACTCAGCATGCTGAGTTAATTTTGTCTCCTGATCAGAAAACGGGTAAGGAACTGACTTCTTGGCAAAACCCCTTTAAACAAGTAAAGTAATCCCATCCACTGAGTAGGTGCAACCCTTTTAAGCTGAAGACAACTTGGATGTGGAGGGAAAAAAAAGGGAAGGAGAGTACAGCCCACAGACAAGCCTACCAGACCCTGATGCGGTGTGTCCAGGATAAAATTGTATGACCAAAAGCTGAAGAAGTCCTCTGGAACTACCGTAATCATGAGATCTGCAGCCATAGTATAAGGAGACTGTATGGATGGTCGTTTTTACTAAACGATGAAGCAGCTGAGAACGTCTAGACCAGGCATCCTCAAACTGCGGCCCTCCAGCTGTTGGGAAACTAGAACTCCCATCAGCCCACGTTTCTAGATTATATAAATGCATGATGGGAGTTCTAGTTTCCCAACAGCTGGAGGGCTGCAGTTTGAGGATGCCTGGTCTAGACCACTCCAGACACTAAGCTAAATCTGGTTAGTCTATCGAGTGGCGGGGTATGGCCGGCATAGGCAGAGATAACATCTTTTTTACCTAATGTCAACCTCACAAAGGCAGGGCCTATACCCATGGTACTGAGTCTCTAAAGTACATTAACAAGAAAATAACATTTCAAGATGTTCTTACATGACGCTTATGTCTAAAGTGCTCTTATTCTCATCTTACTACAAAAAATGCCCTATATGTGAATCAGAAAGCACAGTTTGTCTCTAAGTGGTAAGGTTGGTATTGCGTCACCCCCTTTAAGTGTTTTTAGAAGGAAAAGGGTTTAAAGGTAAGAGCCATTTTTTATTGCTCGCATGGATCTTAAAGGGGTATTCTCACCATGCTATTTCACAGAGCCTGCTCTTCGCAGCCAGCTTCAAGTTTTTACATTCCTAGTTAGGCTGTGTACGGTTCTACAGCAGTGATTGGCATATCAGCTCCTCTATTCCTTGCTAATCCTGATAAAGGGTCATTGGTAACAAAAGGACAGTAAACAGTAAAGCAGAAGACTGCAATGCTCTACAAGGGTGTAGTTTGTCATTAAGAGAGATAAACAAGCTCCTATGCTGTAGATTACACACAGCAGGGAGTGACTCACCATGGTTGAACAGGGCTGTTTGAAGCAATGAGAGAACTGGTCGGTAACCTAGAGAAACTTGTGTGCACAAAGAGGAGAGAAAATCTCCTTCTATGTCCTATTGCACTTAAACTACGCAAAGCCAGAAAAGCAATGTATTTGATAATAGTCTTTATTTACTATAGCCTACATGTTTAAAGCTTATCGTTGTGGTGAGAAAACCCCTTTAGAAAGCCACTTCCATCTCTTAAATGAGCTTTAAGCATGCAGGCAAATGTAAATCAATATTTTTACCAAATACATTTTTGTTCTAATTTTACTTAAAGGGGTTGTCTCACTACATTGATTCATCTCACCTCAGTCCTGTTTTCTTGGTTTCATTTTGAATTCAGGGACCTGTTTACTGGCTTCTACTAGGCTGCAGTAGAAGCCAGGTCTGTAGCTATAGCAGCCACTGCTGGCAGCCTATCATAAGAGATTGAACAGGTCTGTAGCTATAGCGACCTGAGGAGCTGATGCAGCCCATACAAGAGGGGATATCTCAGAACTGTTAATGGACACATATTGTAAAATGATTTGTTTTTCCAAGATCTTTAACATAAAAAGCAATCCTTGAGACAACCCCTTTAAGTTCAAAGATACAGCAGGTTATCTTTCATGTTTGTGTACAGATAGTTTATAACCACCTTAGTGCTCTAGTCACCCTTCCCCTTTTTGCTGATAAGACACAGCTGCTAGAGCACAACGATGGTGAGCAACCTAGGAAACCATCTGTACATAAGCAGGATAGATAACCTGCTATGCATCTAAAACGGCGCAAAATCAAAACAGAAACTTATTTGGTATCGCCTACATATTTAAACATTGATATGAAATAATTAAAATTGAAGCAACAATTGCAGAATGTGTTTATTAAAAACATCCTTTAGTTGTGTGCTTACAGCTCCTTTGCAAACATATGTTTCCATCGTACCGGTGTAAAAGCAAAATTAACAACAGGCAGGCGACAAATGCAAAGGAGAATCAGTGCAGGAGCAGACTACATAAGGTTTATTTGTAGTCTGTTACTATGGAGACACAAGTTCATTACATAAAACTCTTCTCTTAGTATAATAGTCATGCATATTCATAATAAGTGAAGGTGTATATCTTACCTTATCAAGATCAGGAGTTCCAAAAACAGTGCTCATGGTTGGGCAAATGTTCGCCAGAGATTCACTTATTTTTGAAATGTCATGAATTCTGTTCATTGACTGTTTTAGAAAACATTAAAAAGTCGTGAAAGGCACATCCTTTAAAATCTGCATCTTCCATACATGAACACAATTAATCTGAGAAATCCACAGTAACTGCTCTTTACAGACAGGGTTAGGCCCTGTTCACACGACGGATTCGGCCGCGGTTTTCGACGCGGTTACCGCGGCCAAAACTGCGTCCAAATCGCGCCTAGTTTATTAACATGGTTTCCTATTGGAAACCGCGTATATATACACATGTTCTGGGGCCGCGGTGTTGCCGCAGGTGGTGCACGGCTGGCCCGCGGCTCGGTTTGCCCCCTGCCTATTAATTTGCATGGGGGCAAACCCTCTCAGCAAGCCGCGCCCCAAGCCACGCCCCACCCGCGACAAGACCACGCCCAGCGCCCGCGGCGCAAACCCGTGTCGGGAGACGCGAGTTTGCAACGACGTTAGGACGAGGTTTGGCCGCGGAAACCGCGGCCAAACCCACCGTGTGAACAGGGCCTTAGAAACAAAAATGTTGCTATATGTGACCAAGGGAAAATCTTGGATGTTCTTCACATAACAGAGGATTTCTAACAGGACCAAAAATGTCATTAGAGTCTATAATCATATTTTTCTCCCCCAAAGGAAACTAAAATAGGTCGTCAAGAGCCAAAGGGGCACAGTACTCAGATAAGCCTCTGAACCACTTCATTCCTGTGATTTATGGGATTAGTATCTCAGTAATTACACTTTAAAGGGGTTGTCTCACCATGCAGTTTCACAGAGCCACAGGCAGCTTTAGACTCACACTTACTGATCACGCTGTGGATGGATCTACAGCAGTGATTGGCGTATCAGCTCTGCTACTCCTGTTACATTAACATGAGTGCAGGAGATTTATAAAAAAGTGTAGTATACAAGGCTGCAGAGCTCTAAAGGGTGAAAGCTTCTCATTTCGTTAAGTAAACTAAGTCCATTGCAGGGAGTGACTCACAATGGTCAAACTGACTGATTGAAGGCAGCTTAGATCAAATCAGATAAGACATAGAGGGGAGAGAGAGGTGGGCGGTAATCAAGAGAAATTTGTGTACTCCAAAAAAAAAGATAAAATCTTCATCTCCTGACCAAAGCAAAATCAAAAGAGTAATGTATTTGGTCTTTATTAACCTGTTCCTAAATGTTTAAAGCCAATCACTGTGGTGAGAAAAGCCCTTTAAAAGTTGTCGTATAATCAAATAAAGTAACATCACTAGGTTATGCCACCATTTTATCAGGATACGGCTTCATAGGCCACCAGAAATTTTGAGAATGCGAGTCACAGTTAGGCCTCGTTCACACGGCTTATTCTGGGGCGGATTGGAGCCGTACTGCGCGCCATATTTGCACTGCAGTACGGCTCCAATACGTCCCAGTAACTACGGTAATCCACAGTTCTCATAGAGAACTATGGTTTTCCGTCGCTCCTCCCCGCTCGGCGAATCCGCCGCGGGGGGGGAAAGTGACATGCACATTATTTACGGCGCGTACACGCCGTAAATAATGCATTGTCTATGGGGCCGGCGAGAAGCGCCCCCGCCGCACTCCCGCCCCGCCCCTTATGCAAGACGTAACTGGGGCCAAATCCGGCCCGCAATTACGGCTTGAATAAGCTGTGTGAACACGGCCTTAGGGTATGTTCACATGGTGTGTGGAGTTCGCGTTTATATATGTGTGTTTGGATCCGTGTTTCAGACCCAAACACTTCTCTAACAATGTGCAGTGATTTACATTGCTTTCAATGTAAAACACACATCGACGTTCAGACGAGTGACCGCCGATGCAAGTTTACTTGCGTCTTTCTGATGATATCAAGGTTAGAGGAACGTTTATGGCTTAACTGAGCCTTCCTCAGACAAATATCTGGGGGGATAGTAACTGAGAAATGGCAAAAAAGAAAAAAATATATATTTGGTAATCGTCTTCAGTTACTTTTTCCTACATGTTGAAAGCTAATCATTGAAGTGAGAAAACCCCCTTTAAAGCTATTCTATATGTGGAGAAAGATGTGTCATTAAAGGGGGTTTTCCAGTTCCTCCAAAAAATTAAAGGGGTTGTCTCATTACATTGATTCATCTCACCTCAGTCCTGTTTTATCAGTTTCATTTTTGAAATCAGGGGTGTGTTTACTTTACTGGCAACTCTTGGCCTGCAGTGATGAGCTGCTGAGGACACCAGGTCTGCAGCTATAGTGACCAGCACTGGAAGCCTATCAGGATAGATCAAACAGGTCTGTAGCTATAGCTACCTGAGGAGCTGATGTAGCCCATACAAGAGGGGATATCTAGGAATAGGTAGGACACTGTTAATGGACACACATTGCAAAGTTACTTGTTTTTGCAAGATCTTTAACATAAAAAGCAGCAATCCTTGTAGTGAGATAACCCCTTTAAGGAGTATTGCCACCAAAGACATTGTTGGCATATCTATAGAACATGCCATCAATGTCCGATTGAGGCTGTACTCGAAACTTCCATTAAGTTCAATGGGAGGGTTCCTAATCCTCCATTCAAGACAGAGGTTTCGGACCCTATCAAACATTGACGGCATACCCTACCAACATGCCATTGATGACTATGGTGAGACAATCCCTTTAAATAATAAGCTAAAAGTGTTGCCTGCCTTTGTATTTCTCCATATAACTCAGGCTAGAAAAAAGATAGAGAAACAAAATAAACACCATTCTACTCAGAATACAGGCTTTCACCAGATATGTCACAAGAGTATCTTTGTTAATATTTTACCCATGCGAACGCAAAATTTTAAAACGCATTTCCCCAAAAAAAAATTTAATTTTAAAAAATT